>JAMKCH010011458.1:0-53491 GCA_023653785.1 Ophioderma brevispina
CAAACAGTCAACCCGGGCAAGTTTGGGACTAAATGAAGCTTAGAAAATTTCCAATACTTAAATCGCCATGTTGGGACCCTTCTGCTGCATTGTGGTGACACCACCCATCAGGAAAATCCGAACAACGCCCGATGCGATACGGAGATTGCCAATTGCATTTTGGTGACTAAATGGTGACGTCAATCGTGAAACAGTTTGGGGTTCAAACTCGTTTTCGTGGTGCCCTCTGCCGGCTGTCTGCGTTGCCCTTCCTCAACCAACCGAATTGTTTGCTTGCATCAGATTAGCAATACGCAAAGTCAACCCCCCGTGTCATTAATAGTGTACGCGTGTGACTGAGTGTCCTACATCCATCTATCCATTGTGTTTCCGCCATTGAGTGCTGTATGCATCCTTTGTTTCACAATGGCCTCGAGTACTCGTCTACCAATCCACATTTATATCCGTAACATTTTGACATGGCAGTTATAACGCTCACGGAGGACTCGTTTTTCCTTAAACCAGTCACAGGGTTCGGCCCCTCCACCACTGGCGAGTGCCAAATTGTAAAAAACTTTTTTCTATGGAGTGTGAACTTCGCACTATTATGAATTTGCGATGTATTCCTTATTGAACTGTTTTCACACATTGCACTCGACGACCCTCTGATCATTTATATTGCTATCCGCCATTTTGAATTTTTTAAGCACGCCATTTTCCTAATTTTGTGGATTTCGCAACCAAAGATGATTTTGTTGTTCTTCATTTTTTTTTAGCCTTAAAGTAATCCTTAGTCCATTATCTTTCATATCAAACATGGCTTGTCTTGCACCTATTTTTCTTCTGATTCTTTTTGTAAGCACCTAAAACCAATAGCTTCACGGCCGCCATCCTTGTTTTTCAGCCAAATTTTCATCAATTTTCCTAGTTTTGTTGGTATTTTGAAACATGATCGGAATTTTTAGCCCCGAAAATTTGTGTGTGACATTATCTTTCAAAATATGAATTATACTACGAAAGTTAAATGCTTTTTCTTCGACTGATTTTATCATTTTTGAATAACTGATCGAGCCGTCTATGTAAACGAAAACCCCGCCGTCGTCCTCTGTCAAGGTTTCAAACATTTAACGCAAGGAACGCCAATTTGCTCAATTTACGCAGGGGCATTGATATGCGAGTTACAGAAGGTTACTGGCTGAGTAAAACAAAATACCAGATTAATCGACCCTGATTAAAAGTCGTTGCGTTGCTCCCAGATCTTCGTTTAACACAAACTGCTTAACTCCTCCCTCCACAGTACGTCTTCATAAGTCACCCCCAGTACAAAGGGTTTGGGACTCCATAAGAAAACCTAACAAAATTGACAAAACCTTGGGTCATTTGAGCGTGTATAATGCATAAAACCCGGTTTTGATTGCGTGGTGGGGTGTGCAGTGCGCTCGTCTTGTATTCAAGCTCTGGGTTTCGGAGTCCCACTCCAGGCACCACGTGTACTGATTATCTTGTTTTGGGGTTAGAGATTGCCAATGACAACGAGTCGGCGATGAAGTAGAACATAGTGAATAGACTTGCTTTATTAGAAAAAAAAAAAAATTAACTGCTATAGTATGGAGCATGATTTCGGGCCAGGATATCACACGTTCAAGAGGGGAGGAAAGTGACAAAAACAGAAAGCAGAATAACGGTGACAACACTTGGCAACTAATTTGATTTATTCCGCCAGTTTCATACTGTGTCATTTGACGCAATTTCACAACGCGGGCAATGATTTTTCTTAAAACCTAGTTTAACTTGTCTCATGAAAAATGGGCATTAAAGAGTAACAAATACAATCATGACATTTGAGAGCCAATCGGCCAAGATTACGCAATGGATTTTTTTATTTTTGAATATGTCCCTACTTAAAACAGTCACAATTGTGTTCGCACTGATGCTCAAACCTTATTACTTACTAAGGTTTTTGTAACACGGTTTTGGTTATTTTACCAAGAGAATTCGTTAAATACAACATGGATTTTGATACCGTACATATGTGTCATATTGGACTCCATTTGAGATTTACATATTTTATTTTCTCAATTTCATTGGGAAAAGATTCTCACGGAAAAATACTTTGTCAGGGAAAGAAGACATGGAATTCCCCAACGCAAATTTAGACAAATGATCAACTAGGTTGTGCAATCATGACAGGCAGGTGTTATTTACTAGATTGAGCAAGTACTATAAATGGCCCCTTGGGGTTTCAAAAGCTTTCTTGCAAACCAAACAGAGATGCAAAATATTTTCCCATGTTAATATTAAGCTGATGCAATGCAGACGATGTAAGTTATGTGAAAACCATTGCGTCATCTAGTGCAAGGTTAGGGTTATGCATGATGCTGGTACTATATTTTAAGATGGGAAACTTTGTGAAATCCTTATATAAGGAGGATTGGAGAGGTTAGTTTGCCAGCAGCCGTAGTAACAGGAGCTATACAGTATAGTCATAGATTAGACTTAATCTGCAATAATGGTAGATCGGTGCCTTTAATAGTGCCAGGATTTATTATTTTGGAAGCCACAGGAGCTTGTGATAGTGAACTTCAGTGTCGTTTTTAAGCCAAAAAGAGCTTCAGTTTTGGAATCAAAAAGCATGAGTATATGGTTCCTAATGATAAACATGGCGGCGCACTGATGGTGGTAGAAACCTGATTGTATTCCATTAAAACCAAATTAGTACTAACCATACCTAGTAATTGCGTCACAATGACGTCAAACTCCACAAGTCGACAGAATTGGGAATTTTCACAGAAATGGCTAAAACATCCAATTTTGCGCTGAAAAAAAGGCAGGAATATTCGATCTTTCATGCGGTTTCAGCTCTAAATGATGACAATTAACCGACTAGTTTTTACCTACAACAGTGTTTTGGAGAATACGCTGCACAAACTTATTCTTGGTGGCAAACCCCCCTTCCATTCGACGTTTGACGGCATGTATACCCCAACCCCGTGAAGGTGCAACCCTCCCTTTTTTCCCGCTAAAATGACGGGAAGGGGGATGTAAAGATTACTCTAAGCTCTTTCTTCGAAAGCTTTTGGCATTTTAACGCAGCGGAGCAAGATTACTAGAGGTATACAAGGGTTCAATTGCTCTGAAAATAAAAATGCATGGGTTCAAACAGCTTTGAACGTCTACTGCCATTACGTAAACACATAAAGGCACTTAATACCAACAACTACACGTACTGCGGTCCGGTAAGTACGTAATTCCGTTTCAAATTAAAGCCTGTGTTTGAAATTCTCAAGACTGGAAATACTACCGAAAGTCTTGTGGGGAAAATTGATTCGCCCGTAGAGATTGCGGTGTTTAACTTTTCCGTGTCTGCGAGTACCACCGAAGTACCCGAAAAAACGTTCAATTTTCTCGCCTAGGTTTATAGTTCTCACGACCCAATTCGATACAATTAAAACACCAAAACATAAGTAACAGACCCTCTGATGCCAAAACTTCCTAGAACCCCTCCGTTTTCCGGAGAATATTTGAGATTTAGTTTTCATCACACACACATTCTCTTTGACTGACTGAATAACGTTAATCTCTCTTGCAGTACGCCAATTTTAGGATAATATCTTTCGCAGTCTGTGACACAACTACACACTTTCCTGACCGCCGAAGCACCGTACGGGCCAATGCACATTGCCGAAAACATGCACAGTGCCGAAAAACATACCACAACGGCAACCCAACACGAACCAATTGACACATGCACACAATACACGTGCAATTTAATTATTCAAATTGTACCAGTTTGTCAGTTTCTGGTATGGTCTTCATCAGGGCTTCAAGTTTTTGATTGGTCCTATCCACGCATTGCAATGAATATTTCAGTATGGTGCATGCCTTCAGATTTGGTTTGTAGGTTCTCATCATTCTGAAACAAAAAAAACGATTTCCCCTTACTTGTCGGGCTGAAATTAAAAAATCGTTAATTTTGAAAATAAAAAAATCCTGAAATCGGGAAAACTCCTGAAAATATCAGAAAAATCCTGAATCAGAAAAAATCTGAAATCATAAAAAACCTGAATCAAAAAATCCTGAAATAGAAAAACTCCTGAAATCGGAAAAAAATCCTGAAAAATCCTGAAAAATCCTGAAAACATCCTGAAAAAAAATCCTGAATCCGGAAAAATCCTTTCGCAATCAACCCCTTTTTGTTTTATTTGTGCACGTATGAAATTCATGATTATGATTTAAAATAAACCACCTATACGATTGCTGACTGATGTTAAAGGGTTGATATTTCAAAACATTTACTGTTTTAATATCTATAAGTATTACCTTGCTTACCTTGACGTAGATGTACTACTTAAAAAATTTGCATACTTCTGAAGGTATGCAAGCCTCCAGTGTTGATCCCATTCAAAACTCCTAAAGACACAAATCTATCAGGACCTGGCAAACCCGACTTCCTTGACGTTAGGCAACCCGACACTATACTCGCCCTCATAACGGTCTCACCAACCAACGAGAAGTGATTTTCTCAGTGGGCTAGCGAGGGAGGGCAATCTTCTACGTCAAGGTAAGCAAGTTAATACTTTAGAATTAAAACAGGAAATGTTTTGAATATTCAATACGTATTACTTTCTTACCTTGAGAGTAGATGTACTACTTAACAATTTGCATACATCTACTCTCAGTACAGATTAGCACAGTAAAACTGGCTGGTGGTGAGAAAACTCACGTACGTATTGTATGAGTTGTGTCCGGATCTTGGGAGGACTAACATAGTCCCACCCCAGGGGGATGTGTTGGAGCAAAATATAAAATATTTTCTATGTTCCCCAACTCCAGATAAATGACTCAAGAAGGGAATTAGTAATCATTGTTATCGCTAATAACCATCTTGAGGGTCATAACTGATGGACAAAAAACCACAGTAAACAACCTAGGCATAGGGCGAACCGTCAGTTCAAACAGGAGCCTTAACACAAAGGTAAGCCCTTACATTACTTTGTAATTCAAGAAAAGCAAAGTAACTTTACTACGTATATCAATGACCTGGCCGCTCCCCTAGCGAATGCCGAACATACATTCTTGGATCCTATGAGATATCTCTAGGTACGTTGTTGAGAAAGTCCGATGAAAGTCGTGGGAGTTCGCCAACCACACGCCAGTTCTAATCACATCGTTCAACTGACCCTTGGTGGAATGCCCACGAAGCTGAGACAACCCTCGTGGAATGAGCAGAAGTACTTTGGCCCGGCATAAGGGCCTGATTTTTCAATCCACCTCTACTAACCACCCTGCCAAGGTAGATTTAGCAGCTGCCTTGTAAGGCTTTTGGGTCGTAACGAAAAGTTGCTGAGTTTCGCCTCGAATGGTACGAGTTCTTTCGATGTACCACTTTAGCGACCTTACGGGGCACAGGACTTATCTTCAGCGAGGACAGGAATTGGTTATATAATCTAAGCGCAAGGGCTCTGCTCGAAAGAGATTCTTTTCATTTTCAGCAGAAAGAAAACCCGCCTTGAAATTAACGTTACTCCGCGGACGGCGAGAAAACGCGCGCTCTCCTAACGCTAATGCATTGCAGCTCTGAAATCTCGCCCACGAGGGCCATCGCAATGAGGAAAAACCGTTGTCAAGGTAAGGTCCCGTAAGATGCACTCGAAAAAGGCTCAAATGGAGGGCCCTAAAGGAAAACATCCTCCAACACTCGTAGGGAGATCCCCAGGGGGAATATTTTCTTTGTGCGGTCTGACATTAGCCATGCCATCTAGTAAGAGCCTAATTGGCTCCGCCCATATGATTCAGTTTAGAATCATCCTCCAAAGCCTTATGAATAGACTGGATCGCTGACTTATAGCCTTGACTGGTAGATTCCAAGGGCAAGTAAACGACTCCTTAAGAAGTCAGCTATGTCCTTCATAGGTGCTCGAGTTGGAGACCTTCCTCTATGCACACCACTCATAGACGATGATAGTACGGGAGAAATCTGTCCTTTTTTTTTATGTGTAGATTCTCGTCTCCCTCTGGCCGCCAGTGTGGCAGACTCTTTAGAAATCCTGCCTCATCCAGCCTGATCCCTGTACAATGGCCAAGCAGCTAACTGAAGACCTTCTATGTCGTGGTATCTTGCCTCCGTCCCCGGGATCCGCAAAGAGGAAGAAGCCAGAGATCGAGGGAAATTGTGGCAGGGGAGGAGTGCGGGGCTGACCTACGAAGGATCCAAAGCAGAGGTCTGAAACCAAAAATTGTTTCGGCCAGAATGGAGCTATTTAGGAAGCACTACACAATCTGTTGAGAGATTCATCAGAACCTTGTAATCAGAGCAAGCGGAGGGAATGCAAGATGTCATGCCTTCCAAAATCCAAAGACAGGGCGGCTATTGCCAAAGAGCATCCCTTGTCCGCCACCTGGAGCAGAACACCGGAAGTTGTCGGTTCTGAGCTGTCGCAAACAGGTCTATCGATGGCTCGAACACCCCCGAACAAAAAAAACAAAATAGAGTCTGAGCTATTTGTTTTGACAAAGCCCACTCTGTCAGAGACAGCGGATATCTGCGAGACAAATTGTCCGCCAGGACGTTGGACACTCCTGGTATGTGGATCGCTACTAACGAAATTGCCTCGTTCTAGCACCATGAATAATCTGCCGTACGTGAGACAAATGTGCGGGGGACCGTGTCCCACCCTGTTTGTTCACGTAGGCGACCACTGTGGAGTTGTCCGTCCTGACGAGGATATGTCTGTCCCTTACCAATTGCGTGAGATGTTTGAGTGTCCGGAACACTTCCCATAACTCAACAATTGATGTGATTCAAAAGCCTCTTATGCGTCCAAACACCGTGAGCCTGACTCCGCCTTATATGTCCTCCCCAGCCCTGTCATAAGATTGCCGTCTGTTGTCCTCGTCACGTGGACGGCGGGGGGGGAAATGACTCCGCCTCATATGGACCGCACTGTTTTTTGTTTTCCACCGTAGAAGCTCTGGGCGGAGCACGTCTGATATCGGCACCGTCTTTGTTTCCAGGATGACGACGGGGGCGGTTAGTAAACAACAAGGAAGTGAATCGCCCCTAATGCTGTAGACGACATACGGGGACCAGGCGTCGGACAAGGCGCATTAGACCTAGCACAAGAGCCAAGACGCGCTGGTGCCCGTACGGGACAACATCAAGATTATGACACAAGCCTACTCAAATTGTCCACACGCTCCTTTGATGGGAACGCCAGACTCCTTTCAAAATCGAGGATGGATCCACAAGAACTGCGGATTTCTGAGACGGGACCAGGTTGGATTTGTTTAGGTTGACTATAAATCCTACCTGTCACCGTATTCAACACTAACGCGGTATTGAGCTTGCCCATTCCCGCGATTCCGCTATAGGAGCCAATCGTCCAAAAATATGTAAGATACGAACCCCCCTCTTGCGAAGGAGCGCTCCCACAAGCCTACCTCCACCACCCTCGTGATAAACGAGTGGTGCTGGGAAAGCCCGAACGGGAGACAACAAAATTTGTACGCTTAATGTTCTGAACTTGGAACATGAGGTACCGTTGCGTTGATGATTCGTCCCGTATCGGAATACCAAATACCGAGTCTTTGAGGTCTATCGACGCGGCCCATTTGTCTTTTATGGGAGTCTTTAGAACCGTCGTCAAAGTATCCTCCATCTGAACTTGACCTGGCTTATAATTGTTCAGCGGTTTCAGGTTCAGGATGGGGCCGCCATCCCAGTTTTTTTCGGTGTTAGAAACAAACGGACACCAAAACCCTTGATTGGTTTGTGGATCGACTGGAACCACGGCTTTCTTCGTTAGCAAGGCGTCTACTTCCTCCAACAGAACTCTCTTTGCTTCTAGGTCTTGGGAACCTGGTTAATCGATGTACCGAGGAAAACTGGAGGGGGGGAAGTAAACTCCAGGCCAAGCCGTGACGGACCGTATTGCATACCCAGATTTATCTGTGGATTTGGGTCACCCAGTTGTCTGTAAATGCTTGGATACGGCCAACCACGGGCGTTATTTATACACCCTAGTGGGTCGGTTTCGGTTGGGTGAACGACAACAGTTGGTCCATCCCCGCCCTAAAAACACGACTGACCCTGCCGGCCATTTTAGGGCTTGGCGGGCTGAGGTGGGGGGTAGAAAGAAGCGGCCGGAGCCTTCTGAGCCTTCTTCTTGTCCCGGGCGTTTCGTACTATCAAACGCTTGTCTTTTAGGGACCTATCCAGCACGAGCACTCCCCCCTCTTCTGTGACTGAGGGAACAGACTGACTCTGTTGAGGAGCCGTGTTGGCCTTCTTGAAGCTGCTTGCGTTTTTTGGGCTTTAGACCCCAGCGGCTGCCATATAGACTGCTTGAAGGTTCAGATTATTCTGACATTCATTCGCAAGTTTGAGTACAGTCTTGCAAAAAACGCCTCCGAACAATGTGTGTTATGAGCGGCGGCACTTTCTAGTTAGGCTGCTGTCAAGTCCGTACCGAAAGCGTGCGAGAGTGAAGAGCATTATCTTCCTCCCTCTCAGAGCAACCCGTCCTGCTGAGAGCCAACACGCATGCCAACCTTGAACCTTGTGAGAGGCCCTCTGCGTCACTAATTGCAATGGAGACACTGTTGCCATGCCCCTGACCTCGCCCTGCGGCAAAAAAAAACAAGTAAACGGTTGGTTCAAAAGTGTCCTTGGCCCGTCCCAAGGGAGCGGGCCGCAGTGCGATCTAAGCTCTTCAGCTCATCCTTCCCAGTAACGAGAATAAGCGGAGGGGGCTGCTTTAGAACGAGAAGGCCAGACGGGCAACCGTTTCGTGATAGATTCCTCAAACAGTGGAACCGTAAAGCGACGTTCACAATCGTCCTCAGGTACCCTGAAAGATTGAGAATACCGCCACGGTGGTTTACGAGACCACGAGACGCCATCAACGCAAGCTGCAGTTTGAACCGTCCGTAGGACAAACCTTGAACGACCGGCCTTGGTTATATAAAGGTCATCGACCAGTCCCTCCCACTGGTAGTTGAGAACCGGGGAGCTGCTTGAGGCTCCACCACCGGAATTTTCAGCGCTGTAGCTGCATTCCTAAGGTATGGTTCAAATTGTGCCGGTGTGAATGGCACGGTACCAGCAGGACGCTCAACTTGCTGCTGAACTGCAACGAATGGCTGAGGGCAGCGGCAGAGGCACAGGGAGACATCTCCGTCCTCTGGTCACTGTGCATCTGATAAGGGAAGACCCTTCATCCGCTCCGACTCAGATGACCAGGAAGAAACGAAGATTTCCCGCATGGTGGAACTGGCTAGTAGAAATCAACCAGCAGGGGGGGCGCCCTACAGCCGCCGGAATATCCCGTCGGGAAGTACTACGCAAACCAGGAGAAACTTGAGTTCCCAGGAGTATGACTGTAATACCCCCATCAACACCCCACAGTGGTTGAGCAACGGGCAGCGGGGGTTGCCCCACCCCGGTGGCCCCGTGTAAGGGTTTAGCCATGGGGATTTCCCAACATGGAGTATACGGAATTGGTCCATACTGGCCCAACTTTTGATTCATCAGGGATGGAATGGCCTTGAAATTGCATCGGGCCCTGACATCCTGTCCTACATATGAACAGATGGTCCCTGGTGCCACATGGGGATTGTAACCCCTGGCCAAAAATCTCTAACCAATCCCTCAGGCTGAATTTGACATGTCCCTGTTCAGAAAATCCCGCAAGAAGGGGGAGTCATTGTACTATTTTCAGACTGTTGAGCAACGCTAGTAGTCGCACTAAGTGCCGATAGTCGATGACCCGCGGCCCCAGTTAAACGATCGGGCCTTTGTCGGTATTTCGCACAGTGGGCGTGTCTACTCAAAACACCCGCGCGCTCATTGCACCGGGAGGATAACGACGCTAATTGGCCTTCACCAGCAGGGGCGACACCGTATCGATCGATCCACGTGCCGACAGAGCTATATTATCGCTCACTGACACAGACCGCTCAATGATCGCACATTCAGCTTGGAAAAAGTGTGGGTGAGTCACAATAACCGGTGTATCTGATTCGGTCAATGCGACCCCTGAAAGACAATGCAATCAGCGCCTGGCCGAGACCGGCTGGGAAGTAATTGCCTGATTGACAACCGGGGAGGGTACTCCACGCTCCACATCGGTCCTAATTAATTCTACAAGCTCACCGACAGCCGGGCGAACAATAGAAGTGAAGCGGTCGGCCGGCTGAGGAAACAGCTGGCAACCGTGCATTGACCCGAGAGGTCTGGCACCCGTATTCCAGTGGAAACGGATATTACCCGGTCAACCTGACGGGCGGTCCTCACCAAGAGGGACCAAAAATGTATCAGAGCACGTACATCCTTCGGTAAAAGTCCCTGATTACCAACTGGACAAGATGGTGCTGGCGGAAAGCCCAGTACCACTACTAGGTAACTCCTAAACCAACTGTGTTAGAAAGCGATTTAGGTGGGTCATGAACCACAGCCGTGACCGTGAGGGCACGCCCCTCGCTAACCGGCGGCACGGGGTGCCGCTCAGCAGAAATAGCACCCTGTGAAAGCTGCGACGCCGGGGCTTCGCACTCCCACTAGGGTTGACCAGACTCTTCCCTCCCTTAGCGTTTAGTCCCCACAGTTTGCGAAGGACCAAGGATGTAGACCTTTAGCTTCAATTTGAGTCCCACTGTGAGGCGACAGACATATGCAAAGAGCGCACGGCGACACCCGCGAACACACCGGTGCCAGGATACACATGTATGGGTCTGAAGGGTCAAGGAGGCTGACAACTGCCACAAACCATGATGATAAAGTCTGGAGCGTTTCCCTGCGCAACTATAGCCAAAATAGCCTAAGAGCAAAAAGCCTAGATAAGGGGGAAAATATTTTTTACCCGAAAAAAATATATCCCACCAAGAAAACATATTCCTGTAGAATATAACCACCACGGGGTGCGAAGAGTTAATGCGGAAGGACTAACGATCAGACGTTAAACTTAGTTATAACTTCCAAAGGCAAACTGCAGAGCAGAGAAAGAGAAGTAAAGAAACACGAAAGTACGAGCACGGATAAAACATGGAACAAATAATATGCCGACCCCCCGATTCATAATACTTCTTTATTGAAACACAATAATGTCAACATGAAAATAAAGATTTAATAAACGGCGTACGTAGTACACCGACCATGGTGAACACTTGTGGGACACGCACGTGGCCACCACCGGCGGGGGAAAATTGTTACAAGGAAACTGGTAAATGGTCCGGGGCAATAATTATACCCACCTACTAAGCCGTTTCGAGAAGGAATAATACCAGAAAGAAATTCTCGAAAAACGGGCCTAAAATTTGTAACAAACAAAGGCCGAAAAACAGTTTAGCGACATTAGAATGCACCAAAGGCTCAAGCTAATAACATATCCTAAAGTCAACAACAATATCCAGTCATAGTAATACGATACCGATCTCGTTGACAGTCCAGAAGTTTACGAGGGCGAGTATAGTGTCGGGTTGATGAGTCAAGGACGTTCGGGTTGCCAGGTCCGATAGGATGTGGATTTTTAGGGATTTTGAATAGGGATTCAAAACTGGCGGCTGCATATCCTTCCAGAAGTATGCAAATTGTTAAGTGGTACATCTACTCTCAAGGTAACGAAGTAAACGTTATGATCTATCAATCTAACACTTGCTGCTACGGCTATATATCCACATATTAACATTTAACTTGTTGGACATGCAGTGCTCGATATTGGTTACCAGCACACCATGAGTTTTGGGCTGTATAGCGGAAGTGGCATTAGAGATATAGAAAACAAAAAGGACTCCAAGCTTGCAAGGGGACTGAGTAAACGCAGTTCCTTCGTAACATTCTTGTTACAATGAAAACGCCCTACATTGCTGCTCGCTCACAGGCCCAAGCCGATTTTCGGTCAATTAACTAAATTTAAAACTTTTAAAGTACCTTACCTTGACCCTTTTCCCTACCATTTAAGAAGGAGATCACACAGAATGAACCACGGTAACCCCCTTGCCAGCCGACCAAAGCTCACAACACGCCAAACAACACCAACTGATGGGGAGGAAAACCCGTTGACAAAATGCAGGATTTCTAGGAGGCCCATTTTATTTTTTGCATTATTTGGAAAAGTGAACTCGCTATATAACAAGATTCACTGCTATGTATCCGTTTATTTTATTATTTGGGCCCATCAATGTGATGTCTCAGACTCGGTTACTAAATAAGCGAACAAATATTTAAACACATGAAAGAGAGAGAAGGAGAAGAGTATCGCCACAATAACTCGTGACTGCAACGACGCTCGTTTCTTCAGGAAGTGAACTCGTCAAGCAGAGAGAGATTTGTTTTTATGATTACATAAACTTTAGTTCCTGCACTATTGTAGTTTTTAAATGTTAATATCCGGTAGTTTTAATTGGCTGCCAAAAAATATAGACCGAGCTAGTCTTAAATTTAAGTAGTTGCTTTTGCGATTTTTTTGTCACCGATTCCCTTTTAAACATCAAGGCGTTCATGGATGCAATCCTGTCCAGAAGAAATTCGGGCTATTGAGTGCAAATATAATGTGACGATTCTTAACCCCACTAAATGCAGTGATATTGATGCCCTATGCTTCACCTTCATTGTGAAAATGTTACTTGATACATGTAACTTGATTTTGACCCCTGTACAAATAGAAATCGGACCTTTGTTACCAATTCAGCCATTTTACCATATAACTCCCAAACCAATGGCCGTAGGCTGGTTACAAACTCATTTGCGAAAATCCTTATTACTAGACGGACAATATGGCATACATTTCAACATGATTGGAGCATTTTAAAAGTTTGACCCCGTGTAAACTTAAATTGGCCCCTATTGAAAAAGTGACACAATTTGAGAGTACTACCTACCTTGCGTTGATGTAGAGGGTCCATACTAACTACCAAAGGTGTCAAACCTTTTCTGTAATGAGGGGTAAACGATGTTTGACCTGGTCCGTGCTCCTCTAACCATTACGATATTACTTAATGCAAACGTAAACGTGGATATACCCGCATCGTCATTTTAGACGGGGATTTGCTCCGTTGACCGCCATTGATTTAAATGGAATCCGCAGACAGGCGCAAAACCGACACATGAACTTCAAAAGACTGTAGATCGATCTATACCCAACCGATTTGAATGATTTTTGCAGCAAATTAAAGCTAATAAAACAAGCACTTTGTTGATTTCAAATATTGTGATATATACGCTTTTAAAGATAAAACAAGGGCGGACGCAATCAGGGTAGAGTTTTTTTCTAACTCGCCCTTCTAATTGAAGTTTAATGCCTCTTTTTTTTCGTTTCAAAATCAGATTCTATCGTAAATCTTTTGAAAAATCCTTATTTGTACTTACTGGTTTTCCGTGTATGAAAACGTAGACGGAAATATGTATTGTGCTGAAAAATAAGATTGTAGAACATAAATGATAGTATTGTTAATGTAATTGAATGAGTCGCTACTCATTAACATGATCGCTAGACCGGTTATTAAACTGCTCTTGACTTTGAAATCTATTTTTTAGTAGAAATTGTTTGATATTATTATTTCTGTAAGTTTCAGATCAAATGAATTCACATTTATAAGTGTTTGTGGTTTTAAAAAATTTGGTAAATTTTCAATCACTACCGATCTGTTTCGGGTTACTGGGTTGTTGGGACTTGTTTACCATGTTTGATAACGGAACCTCAGATGGTCTGGCAAAAACGTTTTAAATTTTTTAATAAAATGACAAATATTTAATACAAATCAGAAATGAATATTAAAAAATAAAAAAATCCATAATTTTAAGTTTCAGTGAAAGTCTACTACGATCTCTTGAATCTTTCAGAGAAAGTTTCAGTTGAACAGATTCCAACTTACTATTACTGCTGTATGCCATTCCTGATACTATTAGTGGCGTTTCACCACTAAATCCTACAGGCGTAGGCTGTTACCATTTCACTATTGGCTAGCACACTACTTACATTCCTTTATGGCTCTGTAACAACAAAGCAAATAAGGGATGAAGTCGGGTAGGCGCCAATTTTTCGGACACTTAAGGATTTCGCTAAATATTTAAAAAAAAAAATACTAGGATACTGTGACCCACCAAACACCATCCGTGTAATGACCATGCACACTTACTTGTGGCAACATGGAAATGGTGGGTTGCATACGATTTGCATAATCACCATCGGCGAACAAATGCCAAATCGAAGCATGTGCCAGTTCTCGGACGCCTTTGCCAGTTTTCGGACAGTACCTTGCCAGGTTTCGGACACTTCAGAAAAAAGTGCTGTACATCCGGGATTTTTTTTGCGGAACTATTATAAAGTGTAGTGATTTACTATTCTTCTACATCTTTGGTATTATTGTGTTGTACTATTGTTTTATTTAACACTGTCGCGTGTTTACAACGTATAAATCGTGGACCCATGTCGCGCTCAAGTCAGGGCCGGCGCATGCGTGATGGTATATAACGGCCCGTCTTCAGCGGTGTAGTCATGGACAAATTGGAAAAAAAATACATAAGAACGATGTTGCGACCACGACAATGACCATGAAGATGACTAATTAATATGGGACAATGAAGTTGAGGTGGATGACGATCTATTATTATTATATTTTTTTTTGGTCGACCAATTTGGAGATGTTTTTTGTCCATAGCAGATTACTAGAAATTGTTTCTTTTTATGGCGTGCCGTAACCAGACCTTTGCAAATGGGGCGGGGGGCAGAAAGGGTGCAAAGGCATTTTTTGAGGGGATAATTTGCGGTCCTTCTCCATAGACACTGTACAAAATAGGTCAGTAATTTTGGGGGGTGGCGGGAGGGGGGGGGGGCAAGGGTTCCGTTTGGGGGCTTGCACCCTGCCCCCCCCCCCCCCCCACCCCCGCGATCCCCCCCCACCCCCCACCCCCGCTGGTTACGCCACCCACCCACTGTAGCTCTATGATAGTAGCCTATCAAAACGGAATCATTTACAGGGCCTTAAATTTTACTGCATGAGAAAATATGAACTTCTACTGATTACCAAAATTAAATTTCCAGGGCACGTATTTTCATAAGGGGGTTATCCTCCATTGACCAAGCATATAAACAGAAGCACCCTAAAACAGTATTTCCGAAACTGGAAATTTGACACCCCAAATAGATCATAGCCCCCCCACAGTTAGCTAGTCCGGACTAAACAAGTTTCCTATTTCCTATAGGGCCTACCTACGTAAGCGTTATTCTAAAGGTTCGTTAATCCGAACATTAGTTTCTTTTATACTGTTTGTTATTCCGAATGTTCGTTTTATCCGAAGCTGTGCTATTCCAAAAGTTCATTTAGCCAAAGGTTCGTTGATCCGGAAAATGCAAATTAAGGTTCGTTGATCCGAAATGGAATAAGTAAATGAATCTTATTTCAATTTTCTGATAAACATGATAAACGAACCTTATTTCTTTTTCGAATAAAAGAAACCTTCGAATTAAGACGCCGTCAGATTAATAAACTTCGGAAAATTGAACATCGCGAACGACATTTTTTCGGATTAAAGAACCATTCGAAATGTGTAGCGATTTTTCTTCGGATAAAACGAAACCCATTCGGATAAATGCGTGAACCCTATTTCCCCGTGTAGTAACCGTTAGAACTACGGATCCTGCAACAGTACCCCGTTAAAGTTAAGTTTCAAGGGGTCATATAGCATTTCAACAATGATTAACTCTTTTTTATTCGATTCTCAAACCACACACTTCGTAATGCTCCGTATACCCTGACCCAGCTGACCACATCTGACACACTATATTATGAATTCGGAACCCTTCTCGGAATAAAGCACCTGTTTATTCGTTAAGAATTTATAATTGATAGTTTGTCCCGAAAGAAGTGTGTCAAGATGGGGTAATGGTATAAGGTTTACGCGAAACACCGTATTTTCTGGGGGTGAAAGGCACTCCGTGCAGACAGAACTGTTTGGTTTTTGATGTGCATATGCACCCCTAATGGATTTACTACCTTTCATTTAGAAAAACCCCCTTTTTTCTAAATTTTGTTGATTTTTAGACTTTACAGTTAACGTTGCATG
Source organism: Ophioderma brevispina (assembly GCA_023653785.1). NCBI lineage: Eukaryota > Metazoa > Echinodermata > Ophiuroidea > Amphilepidida > Ophiodermatidae > Ophioderma > Ophioderma brevispina. Next base: position 16,040 of record JAMKCH010011458.1, read on the forward strand.
CCTGATCCTGAAAAAAAAAAAAAAAACACCATTTTGAAATACGTGAATTTATGGAGGTCTATCATCACTTGTCCTAATTCATTTCGTCTAATAACTTGTCTAAAATTGGATATAATCTAAGTTTGCCACATGTTAAACCATACTTATTGTCACTTGATCTAATAACATGGTCCAGTGATCCAAATGGCAATGTGGTCTGCAACCATTTCGTCTGGCAGGTATAGGCCTAATTGCTACGTCGTCTAATATTATTCCATTTAGTTACTAACCAGTTGAGTCATATAATCATTAGTAAAAACAAATTGTCTAATGATCAGTTGGTTAAAACCATTTGGTCTAAGCCCATTTTTCGAAATCCATTTTTCTAATGATTCGATTAGGTCTAATAACCATTTAGTTGTTAAACCCGCTCGTCATCTATAATGAGCACCAGTTGGTCATATAATCATTAGTAAAAACCCATTTCGTCTAAATGATCAGTTGTCTAACACCATTTGGTCTAAGCCAATTTCGAAATCCATTTGTTCTAATGATCGATTGGTCAAATAACCATTTAGTGTAAAGTAGCAACAATCACATTTTCCTTACGGAGGGGGGGTGGTACCCATAAATTAAACAAAGTGGGAGAATATTACCTATTGCCTATGCGGAGCTTGGTGTGGGAATTCCTCAATTATAATCCCAAAAAGATGGACGGTATACTATATTAATTGATAGTATTAATTTTCTGACCTCATTTGATGCGGGCAAGGAACTCAACTTTTTTCAGGTAGGGATTTGTGCGAGCCCGATTTCCGAACTTGGGGCTTTTGAACTGATTGCCTCAGAAATGTAGGGTCTTGGGAATGAATTTGGACAATTGTGCAGGCTTGAGAGCGTGAAATTTGGCTTAAAAATTCTTCTGAGGCAAAATTTCCGAAAAGGGGACTTACCGAACTGCTTATGGGGGTCTTGGGAAACTGCTAGAGAGACGCGGAAAATGAGCGGTGGTCTTAAAGGAAATATGTCAAGATTTTTTGTAAAGCTCAGTTTGACTTACATTCATTTAAAAATAATATGTACATTACATCACGGAATTCCCGAAAAAAATAATACAATTTGATGTAAAAAACAAAAAATTAACAAAAATAGAGGCATTTTAATTTTTGCTCTGTTTTGACATACGAAGAAAACGGGCGGATTTTTTCGCCACGGCTTCATTGATTCAAGCGACCCAATTTTGCTGTATAGTGACGTCAAAGTGATGACCAAAACTCGTGTTGACTCGAATTGTTAGTGATTGACACTAAATATTGATGATAATTAAAGTAATAAAATTTGGAAAGTTACAGAATGACATTTGTTTTCATTCGTTGTGTTTTACTTATTATTGATATAAAAAAAACACATCGATCGCAGCCGTTCACTCGATAGGAAAGTGGCGGCCAACACTGCGAATGATGGGTCACAAAACAAGTTTAACTTATGGATGGTCAGCACTTTGACTTCACCATGTGCCTGCGTTGTGGATTGTCGGAATCGTTTTCGAGTAAGATATTGGGCGGAAATAAAAGGGCCAAAAATCAATGACTGGCCAATTTCAAACTTATTGATTTATTATGTATATCTACGTTACTTAAGCTTGCCATCCATACCAATTTTCCCAAATTCAGAATATTGACCATCTTTCCCTTTAGGGCCGTCCCATACGTTACCGTATATGGTCAATTTTCATGAAAACGGTTGGTTTGCAGTTCACGATATTTTTTTCTTTAGTTAATTAAAACTTTTTATTAAACATGCTTTTTATTGGAACCAAAGACGGTAACTATTTTGATAGGAGCCGTGGAGGCTGATTTGGGATAATTATTTTGCCATACTTTCCATTATCTTTTCTATGAGACATTTGCTTCAAACATCAGAAAATATGGGAGACGGAGAAGAAAAATCGGGTTGTCCAAAAACACAACATCAAAATTATAAAAAAATGAAAAAAATACTTAAGCACCTTTGAATCTTCCGAATATCAATGTTTCTTGTTGCCAAACATGTGTAGAAATTTATGCAAGGTGTTTTTCCTTGTATTCTCAATTTATTTTTATATATTTTCGAAATACAAAACATAATGTCCGTGAAAACACTTTTTATTACATTATCCTGCATAAAGCAGTTGCTAAGTTTGGTTAAAAAATTACGAGTATTTCATTTTGCATCTATTTCAAGTTATAACTTAATGCGGCAGTTGGAAATAGGTTTTCTTCAGCTCACATGACTATTAAAAGGCAAGAAATGTTGAACTTTTTAAAAAATGCGACCTTTAAGGAAGTGTATTATACGTTATCCACATTTCTCAGAAACCAAAACAGCTATTTAAATATTGATCTAAGAGTAGGGAATTAGACACTCATTTTCCGACCACAAAATTATATAAAACTTTCAATCGAACATCTTAGTCAATGGGAGAGATGTGAAAAATGTCAAAAATGTTACTACGTTATTGTTATTCGTTATCGTTTATTACGTTGATGAATGCGTTTTGTTTACATCATTACAACTATAATTTAGCCATTGAATGAGATTAGGTAATGAGCACCATAAACGAAACCCTGCACCCCACCGGGGATTGTTGGAGACCACTTATTTTTGGAAACTTATACATATAGCGATTCAAAATTCAGTTGTCTGCAAAAATCCCTATCCTGGTTAAAGGTGAGGGCGCTTTTTTCCACCAAATGGCGGCCAATATTAACTTAATGCCCTTTTGAATACACCTTAAATTTTTGATTAAAATTCATGCACTATGTGGATTACGAAGTCGCACAAAAACACACCAAGGAATAGCCCTCAGACCTGAAAAAACCTTTTGGCAGCTTAACCTGACTTAGGGGAGTACATATTTCAAAAAGGGCCACCAAAAAATTGAAACACCGGTATACACACTTAATGCCTCTTTAAGTAAAAATGCCGGTGGCACCTAATTATATACTTTGTCTGCACCAGTGATTAGTTTAAGGTAAAGTAAAACACTTAAATATGACGTAGTTAGCCTTTCAAGTGTATTATATAGGGGCGCTTTATGTAAAACACTATTCTGAACTTATACCACAATAGACCACAACCACAGCCTTTTTTTGTAAACACAGGATTACCAAGGGGCGGGGTGGTTACCAGAATTCCTACAAAGCACCGAGCTTTATGATTTGATTTACAATGGATTAGCTATGATCCTCTTCTTTCCCATTGATACCACAATAAGTTACCAACATACCTAGTATGGAGAACAATGACGTCATCAATCCGCGAGTCGGCGAGCGAAATTGGCATTTTCCACAGGAAAATAGGCGAAAATCCAATTTTACGCTAAAAAGGTAAATGAAATCAGATTTTCATGCGGTTTCAGCGCTAAATGCTGGCAAATAGATGATAGTTACTAAAACATAAAAGTTTAGAAGCCATTCTGTGCACAATATTTCAAAAATACACATAAAATATCTCAGGTCGCAACCACCCCTCCCCCCTGACCCTTAGAATTTGACGGCATACCCTAAACCCCCCCCCCGGTGAAGGTGGCTACTTCACATTTTTTCGCTAAAATGACCAGAAAGGCTGGAGAGGCGAGAGCGATTATTAGAAGCTTTTTACGCAAGCTTTTGGCCAATCTGTTTTAGCGCACCGGAAGCAAAGTTCACTAGGGGGAGGGGTGGTGGCTTTTTGTTGTTTTGTCACAGGCAGGCATAGTCCATCTGCTTCAAGATATGTGAGATAAAACCGAGATTCTCTGAAGGCAATCAAAAATGCTATTTAACTCAAGAGCTTCCACAGTATAGTTCCTCTGCTTCATGATTGTGAGGTTGTAAACCGAAACAAAAGCGCTCCGATGAGCTGATGTGATTGATGAAACATGATTAAAATCCTAAGCCATGGGGCTCCGCCCTGGACCACTGCCACGTTCAGCATAGTCCATTCTGCTTCAAGATAATGATATAACTTGAGAGGTCTCCGAAGGGCACTCAAACATTACTAAAACTGAGAGGGTCCTGGGCTCCGTCACCTGACCACACTCGAGGGGCAGATAGCTCATCTGCTTCAAGAAAACGAGATGCCTGTGATCTCTTCGAAGGCATTCAAACATGCTATTTAAATCAAGGCTCCACAGGCTCCGAACCCTGGACCCCACTAGGGGCAGTATAGTTCATCTGCTTCTGATTGTGAGATAACCGAGAGCTCTCCGGATGCCCTGAAACATGCTAAAACCAAAGGGCTTCTGGGGGCTCCCCCGGACCCCCGCAAGGTAGCAGAGTTCTCTGCTTCAAGATAAGGGACATAAAACCCCTCAAGAGCTTCCGCCGTTCTCTGCCCCTGAAAACCACCACAGCGGGTTTTCCCCTTCACCTGTATGACCCGCGGCCCTGAGATCAGACGCGGCTTGCCCTGGATGCTTATGTGTAGACTATTCTTGCCCTGTATGGGAGGGGTCAGCCCAAAGCTTGACACCGTAGTTGGATGCCTCCTGTCGGCTGGTCTTCGGCAACTTCCAGCGGACAACTTATACATGCAGCAGCGTAGCATGCATGAGTATTTAAGTGCCCCAAGATCTGGTTATGTGAAGCACCCTGTGTTTGGAAAGAGCCAGTTGCTGACCGCCTTAGGTCCGGTTCCGGAGTAGTGGCTTAGGCAAGTCCGGTCCTTTGAAAATAGTCTCTAAGGATTTGGGGGAGTTGGTTGTGGAAAGAAAGACTTGCTGTCATCCAAGTGGCATATATTGGTATTAAGCCTGGTGATTTCTCTGCTATTTCCGCCTGGGGCTGGCTTTTCGTGGGCTGAGTGGCGGTGTATCAGCTGATTGAGATCCAGAAACCGGCCGATCAAAGGGTTCCTTGCCAGACAGAAGTGAGTCTACATGCTGGAAAGCAGGATCAGGACACTGTGAGCATCTCTTAATCTGTCCAATGTTGGTGCAACAATGCAAAGGTCAAGGACACCTTACAGAATTCAGTGAAGCAGTAGAAATGGTACCCGCTCTGGCTAGATACATTTGAGAAACACGTGTTTTGGATACGAGAGAAGAATTTCCATTTAATATTGGGATTGTTCAATTGGCGAATCTTTTAAGCCAGCTGTTTCCTTGGTAGACGAGCTTAAATGCAGCTTCTTTGATGCGGAATTGATCTTCTCTTTCCTCCTCTCTTTTTGAGTGATGCTTAATTGTCTTTCTTCTGTATCAGATTAGATTCTTCTACTATACTATTATATCCGGACACAACCTTGTGGCATAAACTTCCTTGATGGCCACTTGCATCTAGTGCACATCATTTTAACTTCCAACCATGATCATCTGGTGGAGGAAATTCTGGCTCTGCCACATCTGCCTGGTACAAAATCAGGTTAATAATTGGCTCTCTGGATGTGCATGCTCAACAAAATCTCATACAAGTGCTCTGGCAAATCTATCGATCTACCAAGGCTAGGAAAAGCATTCGACAACACTTGTCAAGTTTTCAGTTAACCCTCGTTCTACCTGAGCAGTTTTTGTAACAAACTCCCGACCCCCCCCGCCTCCGTGATTTTCGTTACGGAACATCCGATTCCTGTAAATTTGGTACCACAGGGTATAGCTTAGAGGTTTCTTTCCATTCGTATCAAAAAGTACAGCATCCCCATTATGACGTAACTTTGACGTCATCTTTGGGAAAATATGAAAAATACATGTACTGAATATAGAGGTGGAAAAATTGCTATTTCGAATTTATCGACTCAAAAAATTAGTATACCCAAAAATGCTCTATTTATTAAAACTAGTCATTTCCTCAAGTAGAGCCACACAACCGCATGAAAATGGATATTCCTAAACATTTTTGGCGAAAAATTGAAATTTTACCCTATGTGTGTCTATGGAAATTGACAATTTTCTAATATGCGATCTTTATGACCGTCCTTCATTGGACCGTTAATCGCTAGGACAAGTTGGTACTCATTTTTGGTATCAATGGAAAGAGGACGGATATAATAGCTATCTATGGGATCCAAATCAAGTGCCGTGAGGTTTCTGTGTTGTGCTAGAATGTTGGTACTGCTCTCAGAAGGGGCGGGTGTGGTATTTTGGCAGCCATTTTGAAAAAAGCGCCATACCGTTAACCCAGGGTGGGGATTTTTTGCAGACAACCTGAATTCAGTTGCGTATGGTATAAGCTTCACAAAAAATGGTGTCTCCAAAATACTCCCCGGGGGTGCAGGGGGGGTAATGGTAAGCCCCGTAGGCTATATGGTTTTTTAAATGTTATTAATAATGTTTATTATGAGGTTTGTTCGTTCGTGCAAGTCCAAACACAGTGGAAGATCGTCTTTAACCAGATGGATTAGTTTCATCATCCAGGTTGATCCAAGGCCTGGGAATTCCTCTTGGGACCTTGTGAGAGTGTAGACTCACAGTCATTCTATGATGTGGCTTAATGGTTTGTGGCTCTCCACAATCGCAGTTTGGTGAACGTTCTACTCCGAATCTTGTGTGAAGGACGTTCTTTGTAGTTACGACCAACGCCAGTTCTCAGTCTGTTGAGGTTGACCCATGCTTCCTATCAATGGTCAGCAGCATTTGGGCTGCTAGATGGGCTTGTCCACAAACTGCTTTAGTTCAAAGTAGCGGATGAACATTGCTCATACCATCGGGCATTGATCCAGGATGACTCCGATAGGGATACTTGTGACTGCATGTCATGGATGGGTAGCAAAGTGATTCGTGGAATTCTCTGATCCTGCAAAAGGGATCTAGTGTTGGTTGGTGGGGACTTAGGCTACCAGGTTCAATCAAATTTCTTGGCGGCTTGATCGCTTGAAGTTTCCTCCTAAGGTTTGCAGGAGCTAGGCCAGAAGAAATTGGAAGGTATTCTACAGGCGTAGCCAAAAGGCAACACTAACACAACGTCTTCATGCATCACTTTAAGAAGACAACAATCTTGTGTGAATGTAAGCTGTGACTCCATACTGGTGCAGAGTATTCAGCGGTGGAGTATGCCTAGGCAAACAGTTGTGATGTATGTAAGGTGTCAAAGGATGGACCCCATCTCAGTTCTGCGAGCCTTTGAGGAGGTTGACACGAGGACTGGAGTCTTTGGCAGCGACTATGACGGGTGCTAAATTTTCAGGCAGAATTCCATACCTCAAGGATAACGTTATAAACTAAACAATTGGAGCATATTTCTGGAGTATCCCATTAGCGACTCAACTTGAACTTCGTACAAAATAAAATTTGTCCCAGCACGCTCTCTAATAATGTAATCGTTGCATTATTGGTTGCCTTAAAATTTTGATAACATAATAAACCCTATACTTTTGCTGTACAAAATTTTGTGTGCACTGTGCAGAAACGTAAGAAGTGGTTGTTGACAATAATTTTCCCGCAAGAGGTATTGAATACTAAATGTTTATAAAAATAAAAATCAATTTTGACGACAATTTTTTGGAGCGTTACCTCCCAAAATGCACGTTTTCCATGAAAATCGGGGACATGCATATACCTCTTTCCAATGTCAGTCTCCCCCCCCACCAATAATGAGTGGAATGAGGGGTGTAGGCGCTTTGGTTTTTTATCTTTCTTTTCTTTTTCTTTTTCCATTTCGGTGCTGCTCGTACGTTCAGAGCTTTAGCTTTAATCTGACCCCCACCACCCCCCCTACACGGCGTCGACGAATACGGGGAATCGGGGATCATATGAGCGAAAGGAAGAGGGGATCCATATTGGTGTCCAATATCGGTTGGGGGGGGGGGGAGGATAATTTTTGGTAGTTTGAGATCCCAGGGATTTAAAAAACTATTGGAACTGGTCATATACTACCCGGGAGACCTATAAAACTAGACCAAATAACCCATAAGATTCACGCCGAGACCATACACAGTATACTACACAAAATCTCAATAAACAATACAATAACCTGAATATGTTATTTACAACAGAAAACAATCACCGGTGGGCGTTTAACCAAATAAATAGATAAAATAACAAAAATAAATAAATTAAAAAACTAAATTATAAATAAACAACAATAAATAACACAAATAAAACAATGTTCAGTTGTCATTATCTCAACTAAACATAACAAGAAACTAAATATTGTTATTAAACAGAAAAAATCGTGGTGGGCTATTTACAAATGCATAAATAAATACAATATAAACAAAAATCAATTAAAACAAGTAAATAAAAAAAAAATAAACAAAATAAAAATTAAATAGATTAAATAATAAATGAATAAATAAAACAAATAATGTGAAGTTTAATAAGCTTTATTGGAAATATCGCGCTTAATAAAATCTGAACACACACCTTTCCAGGTTGGCATGCCTTTACTCCCGACCCCCCCCCCCATGTGATTTTACGAGTGAGTCCGAAAAAACTGGACATGCGCCAAAAAAATCTTTCCAGTTTTCGGGACAGTTAATGCAGTTCGGCTGCTACGGTTAGAAAGAAAAACAGACCTGTGCACCCTGCCAGCAAAAAAAATACATAGGACATTGAAAACACATTACAGGGAAAAATTTTGATTTTTGTGAATTGGGCAAAATGCACGACCTTCTGAAAGTGATCACGCCGAATTACGCTACCCTTTTCATAAGTGACATGTTTTTTATTTAAAAAGGGGCCGACTCGCCACACTTATCTTCGCTGTTTCGAAAGACAGCAACACAGACGGCTACAAGGTAGCCATTTAACTGCAGTAAAGTATTCGGTTTTTATTTTGACGGCTTAAAATGTAGTGTTGAGTTTAAGAAATGAAAAACCCACAGGGCTCAAACACACAAACTGTCGGAAAACTGGCAGTGACCGAAAATAGGGCGGCCTACCTATTTCTTGTACTTCTAAACCGAACGGCGTGTAAAGGCGAAAGATCCGATATTCCCCTTCATCTCGGGGTTCTGTCAATCTCCTTTCACACTCACTCTTCATTTGATAATATCCAAAGTCACGGCAACATTTTGCATAGCATGAACTTTCGAAGTCATTCAGAGGTAAATACATGTTAAGAGGAGTGGACTTGTACAAATGATTTTGCGTATGGACTTGAAAGATATTTGGGGAACGCTAGTAATGAATATTAAAAACTCCAACAAAAACAAACTCAACGGTTTTGGGGCAGATGTTGTATACAGGCACTGCTGTTAAACGCCGTAAAATCTTGGCTCCTGAAATATTCTGTATTTTCCTATTTTAACTACTAAAATTTGTTCCGCAATGCATAAAAAGTTTATGCTAATTAGTGTGATTACAACAAACTTTACTTTATGGGAAATGAGAAGTTTCAAACTCCGGCGTTATAGTGGTGCAGTGGACCAGCGCTCGCCCTCATAAGCATAAGGTTTTGGGGGTTCGCAACCCGGGTCGCGAATGTGTGTGTGCACTTGGGCAAAGGCACTTTACCTCGCTTGCCTCTCTCCACCCAAGGAGATAAATGGGTACCGGATTGCTGGGAATGCAAAAACAGACTCATGCTTGACAGACTGCTTTGGAGGAAATTCATCATGGCTTCCGACCGCGGTCGACATAGATAGATAGACTTAAATGTTTAAAACATAAAATATACAATTTTGAGACAATTTTTTGGATGTGTCTTACCTCCAAAATGCACCGTTTTCATGAAAATCGACCATGCATATACCTTTTTCCAATGCAGTGCCCCCCAATAATGAGTGGAATGAGGGGTGTAGGTGCTTTTTTATCTTTCTTTTTCTTTTCTTCTTTCCATTTTTTTTTATTTTCTCTCTTTAAATCTTAAAATAGGGCGACGAATACGGGGAATCGGGGATCATTATACGATCGAAATGAATGAGGGTTTCCATATGGTGTCCATATCGGGGGGGGGGTGGGGAGATATTTTTTGGTAAGGTTTGAGTATCCAGGATTTAAAACTATGGAACTGCATTATACTACCCGTTGAGACTATAAACTAACCCAAATAACACCCATGAAGATTTCACCCTGAGACCATACTACTAGCTACTACTACACAAAATCTCACTAAACAATACAATAAACTGAATATTGTTATTTACAACAGAAACAACAAGGTGGGCGTTTATACCAATAAATAGATAAAATAACAAAAATAAATACCAAAATTAAATATAAATTAAACAACAAATAATAAACAAATAAACAAGTTCAGTTATTATCTCAACCTAAATACAATAAACTAAAGATTGTTATTTACAACAGAAAACAATCGTGGTGGGCTTTGTAAATGCATCAAATATAATAAAATAGTAAACAAAAATAAATAAAAAAGTTAAATAAAAAAAAATAAACAAATAAATAAATTAAATAGATAAATAAAGTAAATGAATAAATAAACAAATAATGCTAGTTTAAGTATGAATTATTTAAGGACATTATCGCGCCTAATAAAATCTGAACACAAACTTTCCAGGTTGGCATGTCTATCCCGACCCCACCCCCCCCCCCCTCGTGATTTTTCACAGAGTTGCGCCGAAAAACTGGACATGAGCAAAAATTCCTTTTCAGTTTTCGGACAGTTCATGCAGTCGGCTGCTACGGTAGAAAACAGACTGTGCACCCCTGAGCAAAAAAATACATAGTTACATGAACACATACAGGGAAAATTTTGATTTTTGTGAATTGGGCAAAATGCACGACCTCCTGAAAGTGATCACGCCGAATTACGCTACCTCATAAGTGACATGTTTTTTATTAAAAAGGGGCCGACTCGCCACACTTATCCTCGCTGTTTCGAAAGACAACACATAGACGGCTACAAGGTAGCCATTTAAATGCAGTAAGTATTCGGTCTTTTATTTGACGGCTTAAAATGTAGTGTTGAATTTAAGAAATGAAACCACATGGCTCAAAACACAACTGTCCGAAAACTGGCAGTGTCCGAAAATAGGGCGGCCTACCCTATTTCTTGTACTTCTAAAACAGAACGGCGTAAAGCGAAAGATCCGATATTTCCCTCTCATCTCGGGGTTCTGTCAATCTCCTTTATCACAGTCACTCTTCATTTGATAATATCCCAAAGTCACGCAACATTTTGCAAGCATAACTTTCGAAGTCCTTTCAGAGGTAAAATACATTTAAGAGGAGACTTGTACAATTATTTTGGTATGGAACTTGAAATATATTTGGGGAGTAATGAATAAACTACAACAAAACAAAATCAACGGTTTTGGGGCATATGTTGTACAGCACTCGCTGTTAAACGTCCGTAACATCTTTGGCTCCTGAAATATTCTGTATTTTCCTATTTAAATACTAAATTTGTTCCGCAATGCATAAAAAGTTTATGCTAATTAGTTTGATTACAACAAACTACTTTATGGGAAATGACAAGTTTCATATACTCGGCGTTATAGTGGTGCAGTGGACCAGCGCTCGCCTCATAAGTATGTTGTGGGTTCGAGCCCCGCTGTCGCGAATGTGTTGTGCACTTGGGCAAGGCACTTTATCTCGCTTGCCTCTCTCCACCCAGGAGTATAAATGGGTACCGGCATTGCTGGGAATGCACAACAACTTGCTGTTGGGAGGAGTGGCGACACGCCACAGCCAACAATGCGAGGGAGTTTGGCCGCAAACGCCAATGACAGAGAGATAGGCACTCCGCCTGCCGGCGCACCATTTACATAGTGCTATGCAGGCGGTGGCGGCCAAGCCTCATTCATTATAGTAACTAACCAAACATGTCAAAAGAAATTACAGCAATACTGAGTGCAATCCACAAACCAATTTGGGTGCTTTGATGTGGGTCGGTCATAAGTGTTCCCATGACCCACATACGACCTCGTCCTCGTTCGTTATTCATACAAAACAATTCAGAAATAACCCTTCCAGTGGAGTTGATTCTTCAACTCCAACGGTTTTGGAATAAGAAAATATTCCTTAACATATAAAAAATTCAGAATTTTTCGTCAAGATTTCGCTTTTACGTGTTAAACCAATGGCGACGTCTGAAATTTGAATTTCTTGGCCGCCCTCCCCTGGTGCTATGATGTGTCCCTAAAAATAGATTTTTATTGTCATAATTGTAATATTGGTACTTATGTTGATACCAATGGCAAGAAGAATCCAAGCTATCCTGTGGTACCAAATTTATAAGACTCGGACGTTCAGTAAGGAAAATCAGGGGGTGGCAACCATCCCGAGGTTAGTTACAAAAATGGCTCGGGTAGACCAGGGTTCGAGCTATAAAATAACTTTAATATACAAACTGAAACGCTTACCGCTATGAGGAGTCCTGAAGCACCGGCGAGATTGTCAACCCATCCCTGGAATACAACCACACCATTTTCAAACATTCGTATCATTATCAGATATTTACTTTATAGTAAAATGTAACAAACACTCAATTTGGGGGTAAATATACTCCCCCGCCTAAAAAATCCGAACGATGTTGAAATGGCCATCAACGTGCTCAAACTTGCTTTCAAATGAACGCGCCAAGCCAGCTGGATAAATCTCTCAACTTCCACATCATGCTTCGTTATCAATGCATTACGGACACAGGTCAATAAGCAAACACATTACGCGAACAACGCTCCTGGCATTTATTATTATAATTCACCTACATACCTACATACCTTTTTAATACAGTAATTTATATTGTTCGGATTTTTTAGGCGGGGGGTATATTAACCTAACCAAAAACACATGCGCTCTATTAGTTGTTTCCCAGTTTGTGTTTAGTGCAAAGCACATTTGCAATGTTTTTACAATACATTTTTCAAAATTTGAAAAATTGGTGTTACTATATCTTGGAATAGGAAGTTATTTTAATAATAGTACAGCGGCAGTTTACAGGCAGAGAATACAATGTTTGTACACATTTAAGACCATCACGATCATGACGAAGTTAAAATTGATGCCATGAGCATATAAATGGCTATTTGATTTAGTATTTAAAACTTATATTTTACTAATTAAAAAAGTAATATCTATTTTTGTTTCAATCCCGTTGGTGCCCAAGGGGGAGGATGCCCTAGGGACCCAACTTATTATTCTAAAGGAGCCGTGGGCGTATTTAATTTTTGTTGATATCAGAAGCGTATTTTAATCAGACAAATAGGGAAAAAATGAAAAAACAAATCATCGCGTAACCGAGAAATCGCAAAAAATCGAAATGTTTGGTCCTATGGACCTCTCGGGGTGAGGGGTGGGGGATAAGTGCTAATTCGTTTTTTTTACCGGCAAAGGGTCTTTCCACGAAGCTCCTACTATGGACGGTCTGACAATGCACACCGGCATACCCACACTTTCGTTAAGTAGTACTGTCTCTGCTAAAGCCTTACTGAAGGTATAGGTATTAGGCCAATCACCGAGAAGAACGGGCGTCATGTCATCCACCATGTCATCTGACATCCAACTACAAAATGGGAGAAAACAAAGACCATGAAGATCGACAGACGTTACTAGCAAAAACAGGGAAAATCCGTGGATTAGTTCTTTGACGATATTCAATTGACGGTATGCCCGTATCCTTAAGTACAGCCTGAAAAGGCATTCATCCAGGGACTTTAGCCTTTAAAGCGAGAGTGAGTGAGTATTAAAATTTGACAACACAAATGTGTCATATCGTGTCATTAAAGGTGCAACGAGAGATTTCACATATCAGGTGTTCCTTAAAAAATCGAAAGTACTGATTTTTGCCCAGATGTAAAGCTTTCCATCAAAATTATCCCCATCTGAAAGGATTAAGCTGAGAAATGTTTCTTCGACACAAAAATTGTGAAATTTATAATTTCGTATAGGAGCAAATACGAAATTCAGCCTATGTTTTACATTGAAATATAAGCAAATCAAAATCACCTTTTTCTCTTTTAAGACATTTCTGTAGCCAAACACCAAGGTAAGAATTATTTTGAGTGTCTAATATATATTAAATTACAATTATGACACAATATTCGGGTGTCTCAAAATCTCTCATTGCACCTTTAAGATAAAAACATCTAACTTTATCCAAATTCAAAACCTTTATAAAACAACCCCCATAACACCTTAGTGATAAATTCTAGTCACAACATTTTTTTAAAAAGTTAGCAATATTTAAACCACACGGCCCCTTCAAGAAAATTTATCAACCCGAAGAGGCCCTAATATCAGAAATGTTTCAAATCTGGGACGCTATAATATTTTCTACGGATAAGCGATAATCAACGCACTTAAGTAAACCATGTTTCAAAGAAAGCACACAATCACAAGTAATACACCGAGGGACTGGTTTAGCCTTTACAGCGGCACAGATTCAAACTTATCCGCTGTCAAAGGTTTTGTTACGTCTGCCTTTGTTATTGCCAATATGTAGACGATTCTAGGAATTCCAAGTATTCGCAAATAACAACACGCACACCTTGAGACAATTTTTTCAAAGCAACACTTACTCGACAGTGCTGAGAACTTTATACGGGTCAATCGCCGGTGCGTCATCTTCTCTTCATAAACTTGGATGGACTGGAATCAGCTGTAGAGCCGTGCCCCAAACACCTGACACAAATGCAATATCTTTTTTTTTTGTACCACGATAAAGTATGGATACTAAGGTATACACTACTAGTCTACTAGAGCGCTGGACACAGTGTTTTATTTGGGCATATTCCAAAATCCAACAGAAATCGCGATTTGTACGATTTCGAGGGTCAAGACGCACAGATTTGTCAAATTTTCATGAATATTGTAAATATTCGAGGTTTACGGGAGTTATCGCGTCATTATACCAGGTTCATTACTTAAACAATTTCCTTACTTGGACCAATAGAAAAAACACCATTGTTAGAACGTTAGCAAACGTGGGCTAGACGCGGTTACACAAACATACATTTCACCCAAGATCTACCCAAAATCGCACAATATATAAAATTAACATCGTATATACTTAATTTGGTAGGAAAAGTTTGCGTAAGTAAATACCTTTAAATAAAACGAAGACACAGCTAACATGAAAACCAGTTATTGACTGGCCTGCCAGAAAATTTGCCTTTATAGAGGTTATTCCGGGTTCAGATTAAGGCCACCTTTGCGGGAAAGTAATCTGTGAACTATACATTCACTGCTTGGCGGCACCGGGACCACATTGCATTTGTGGGTGAAAGTATTGTTGAACCATGAGCACCCAGGCTGACTGGTTGGATATTTTTTTATTTGCTATAAAGTACTGTAGTTCTCAGAAGATACAATAATTCTATGGTGTCACTGTCCTGAATGATTTTTATCACAGGAAATATACATGTGACGATAACTTAATAATAATTAAAAGTTAAGCTTTTAATAACTATTAAAATACTATTTCAGTATGCCGTAAAACTAACTGGTTGTTATCTGTATTCATGCATTGATTCTATTGGTGCCCTTCACGTTGACTTTGCATCGACGTATTATTGACACCGTAACCATAACTCGTCATCAAACTAATATCCATAATTCATAAGCTAACACAAGAGCTATGAATATTCAAGTTTTTCCAGAATGACGTTTTGTTCAGCCGTACGCGATGAATATCAAATTAGTATGGGTACTATTGCATACCCATCAGTATTTAGGAGTAATGAGATCGCTACAGCTAATCACCTATGCAAAAGTCAACAATACGTCGCGAAAGTGAATATGAATATTATTACTGTGTGAAAAGTCATCAAAATGGATGCTGAAGTCGCGATCGAATATATTGGAATATTGATGAGGAGTGATGACATCATAGCTCAACTTCAGGTTTGAAGAACAGTGTGAAAAAACGGTGTAAAAAACACCGTAGAATTATTAAGAACACATTAAAATTAACATTATTTATGTTACTAATAATTAACAATTTAAAAAAAAAAAAAAAAAAAAAAAAAAAATAATGCATTTTCGTTTTTAAAAGTGTGAAGACAATTCAAGTTGGCCTAGTGCTCAGGTGAACACCCGAAGAAGGCCGCTATCTGAACAAGGATAGCCTTCGATTACAATTGCAGCCACGAACACGGTCAAATGTAAAGACTACATGAGAGCAAATGGGTACCAATATGACCTGTTCAAAGGTAATGACACATGGGGTATGCATTTATTTGACGAGTTACGTGTTCTATGTTCACTGTCAGGTAGGTTAATTAATAGTCGTTGGAACAAAATACTTTTGATAAGCAAGTGTGATATATTTGTTAAAGCATATGCCATACATTTTATGGCAGCTAGGAGCACAAAAGGAGATACGTTCACCCCGAAGCAAGTTATATAATCACAAGACAGAGACACCGTTTCAAAAAAATTTACAAATTATACGGCTTCGAAAGCAAATAAGCAACCAAATTCATTCAAAGTTGACAATACCAGGGGAACAAAGTATTCCAAGGGAAAACGCGGTGGAATAAGTACGTTTCTTAGGTCTGAGGCGGATAGGACACCTTAGTTTCTATTATAGCGATTCATACTTACTTGTAGAGCCATTCCTCGGCCAGAGCTCTAAAGCATTTGGACGGCGGGGTCACATTAGCTGAAAGAGCAAACCTATATCAAATAATAAAATCTGCGTGTAGTGTATGTATTTTCCCCGGAAAAGGGTTTTATGACCCCCAACTGTCAGCTATTTTCACAACTCAATCTGCGTAAGATCATTCCCGTTTAAATGACATCTTTCCTTATACAGCCCGCAAAGGGCACCACTTTTCACTGGAAATTTAAGTTTGACCTCAAGACAATAATGCAACAAGTTGTGTATGTCTTTCTTGATAAGGATTCATCACATCGTTGATAGCACAATAGGCCCAACATTTTCTGACCAACAAGCAATCTTGACTAACAAAAAAAATCATACCTTCAAACATGGTAAAAATTAGCCAAAAGTGTCAAATACTTTTGTCCAACTACCTTTTGTAGTAATATCAAAATCTGTATCCGCACAAAACAGGAAAATTCAAGTACGCTTAATGCGTGTCTATAATAACCAGTTTTATATAGGGCTTGATCCCCGTAAACAGGCTCAAGCGCGGTTGCACAATTATTACGTTCGCCTTCTAGTGATGAAGCATTTCGCTTCATCAACGTGGGTTTGCTCAAAGCACATGCCTCCAAACGCACAACGCCTACATCACTTACATTGAATTAATTCCCAAACGAGCTCCCAACATTTCGCTTGGATGGACGAGGCAATTTTGAGATTAAGTATCTTGCCATGGGACACAAACACGTTGACCACCAAGTGGATCTCGAACTCGCGATTTTAAACTAATGATCCACACATCCCTGCACTTTCCACCTGGACACGCCACGTACTCGCCTTTCACGTATGGCCCAGTGGAACAAGTATCATCATAATGCAATCAGCGGCAATATTAATTACCCACAGTACCACAATTAGTTGCAGCCGGCTAGAGGAGTCGAGCAACTGTTGAAGTATAGTTTGATTGAGCATCTCGACGTCGAACCTTAGTATAAAAATCAGGGCATTGAATTTGTATAGGCGATGTTGAATCTTTGCATTATTTTACTTGGGACTTGATCATTAAATGGCGAATCTTTATCTTGTTTTTGATAATTACCTATTTAAAGGAGGATGACCCGTTTTCATCCTAATTCAATGTCCTCCACCAAAAACCCCATCTGTAAAGTTTCACGCCGATATTTCAATCCGTTTTGATGCGATATCTAAAAACCCGATTTTGTAAACCTAAAAGTAGTGTGTAAAATTAATATTAATCTACCAAAATGGAGTACATTTTTGCTCGTATCTTCCAAAACAAACATCCTTTCAGAGGGTAAATGAGAAAAATAGTAGCCATCTTCAGATATCAAAACTTTGACCACTTCCGGTAAAATCGTGGGGAGAAAGTGCTGTAAAGTGTCGGTGGTCCCCCATGATTATCATAATTGGGGTCGCGGGCAAAAACGGTTGGGAAACACTGCGGGCGGCTATAGTCCAAGCCAACAGGCGAACCACTGGAGACTCGAGGGAGTAGGTGATATATTAAAGGAAAACGCTTACTTCAGAGCCTCGTTGAATTTGATTGTAGCTGCCACATGGAATACAATCGAGACATTTGCTTGTAAAGTTGCGATATCTGCGTTGCTGAGGCCAAGTTTGGGTTGTAGCAGATCGGCTTGGATCGGTGTAATTTTGTCTAGAAAGTCGGGTTGATGTTCTCGCAATCTGTCAAAGAGCTGCTTGATAAAAGAGAAATAGGAAATGGTTAGAGGAAAAAATTCCCGAAAAAATTGGATACGCCAATTGCTTGGAGATAAGATTAACATGCTCACTCATGGCAAAATGTTTAAAAGTTGTTCATTTTCACGGTACGTAAACCATTGAGCTAATTCGCACCGTCCTTTTCTAAAGGAAAACTTACCACGGGGACAAACGCAGGTCCAAGTAAATAAAGCAAATTCGCGAAAAAGTTGCGGATGGGATATCGCAGGGACGCTGTAATTTGGGAAGACGTTTCATATGCAAGTCCCATGGATGCAAATGAAGTATTTCCATTCATTCCATCAAGCGCTACTGCACAACGTCATACAGCGTATGACGGAATCAATTGTAATACCTCATTTGCATCCATGGGACTTCTATATGAAACGTCTATACCGTAATTGGTTGAAACAGTGAGTCAAATTTTGTTACTGAAAAGTTCCATGTAGTAGACTGCATCTACATACATGTATGTATAACTGTATATATATACACACTCTTCTTATAGCCCCCGTTCTATTATTTTCAATACTAAAAAACAATAGAACGGGCTATAAGAAGAGTATATATACAGGATGTCCCAATAAAATGTTAACACTTGGAACGACGGGATTTTGATAACAAGAAAGTACGAATGGGTCTTTGTTTGGTATTTCTTTGAAGCCAATAAAACAAGCTTTAATTTGCCATTTATTTCATTCCAATCCGATACGTAAAACAAAAGATATGCTTCATCAATTATGAGAGGGCAAAATCAACGTGGTCCGATTTCTGCCTTACAACATTTGGAATGCATGATGCAACATGAATACACTTGGCTTCATAGCACATCTTTCCACCTTAAAAAGAAAACAAATAGATCCTGCCGTGTTTTTCTATTAAAGAAAGACTTCGAAATTACTGTCACCGTGTTTTACCAAGCGCCCGTCATTGGACCTACCACAACTGCTCTTCTAACAAGAGAAATGTTGGCTTGAGTTCTTGCCATTCTTGTCCGTGGATATGGCCTGCTACTGGTGCATGATGTGTCTATTTCCAATTCTGCCTGCTTCATTACACGGCCAATTTCTTCATGGTAGTTACCACACAGCTACCACCGAGTAGACATGGATTACCTACCCACTAGACGTACACTCGCCGGCCAGGATTCCGTGTATTTTTGCCGCATAGACGGATAGTGTACACACAGCGGCTGTCTGCACCGTCGTGGAGTAGCTACGTGGTTACACCGGCTCTCAGCGCGCGCAGTATTTCTCATGGCCAATTTTGTTTTTTTGATATTTTTTGATGTCCAGTGCAATCGGTTGCTTGTGTATTCGTTTGCAAGGAAAGAGGTTTTGTTTTTTCACCAACCCAGGGGTCCATGACATCACGGGGCTGTAGTAAGATAATGCCATAAGCATTCCAAAAAGGTATAGTTTGTAATATCTACGACTGGAAGTTACAGGTTAAAACAGCAAAAATCAATAAAAATGGTCAATTTCAGTTGTACAGGGGCATAGGCGTAAATCCCGGGGGATGGGAGATATATCCCCCAATATTTTGATGAGGGGGGTGGTCAATACGGTCATCCCCCAATGATGATGCCTGTTCATGTGTTTTTCACCAAAAATAACCTCATATTTTACCATAATAGTTTTAAAATGGTAACTTTCCGCGCGCTTTGCGCGCATTTTCTAATTACAATTACATTTAATGATATTAGCTTCTAAATAGCCAAATTTTAATCGCGCTTTGCGCGCACATATGCTAGTGATGGATCTTTTCAGCAAATCCCGTTTCATAAATTTTCATCAACCCCATCCCCCCATGTCAAAAAGAAATTTACGCCACTGTACAGGGGTCAAATTTTAAAATTGCTGATTTTTTAATAAAAAAATGACATTAAAATAGTTTTGACTTTCTGAAATGCCCAGTTACCAGCCTGGGGCCACAAAGGTCAGCATCCATTGCATTAAATGGGGCTTGATCTTAATTGTTACCCCCTATTTTGTTAAGCAACATTAACTAAACTATTCCTTATTTTAATCCTATGAGCTACAATAATTTGCACCATTTTCATCCAAATCGGAGCAAATTTACAATTTGACCCCTGCACAACTAAAAATGACAATTTTTTCTCAAATAAAAATGAGAAAAATCTATTTCAAGGTTTGCATTTCCTATACCAGCACAGAGTAAAGGCTATTTTGAATGCTCTGTGGCTATCATACCGGAGTGCCCAAGGGTTTCAAATTCACCTCCGATGATTATCGGCTCGTGTACAATAATGTCATAGTATCATCTATTTTGTGATAATTTTTTTTTATTTTACTTGAGAAAAGATTTCTCACGGAAAAAGTACTTTTTATTATGGAAGGGAAACATGGAATTCCCATATTGAGATCATCCCGTGCATTGTTTATGCTTTAGAGATCATGGAAAGAATTTTGTATTGTGATACCACCCTAGGAATTTGGCAGCCCAAACGGAATATACTGCATGTTGAAGGATGTGGTAGCTGAATACTAATTTCATCCCGAGATGATGCTAGATCAGTTAAGTACTATGAATAGCTTCTTTTTGTGCAAGTTTACAAAACAGATTGCAAAATAGGTAGTTTTGTTATGTAGTTATGTTATTTGTGTGAGATCCAATTGGACATTGTTAGGCAAGAGAAGATTTTGCTGAATTCCAACAATTCAAGGGATGAATTTAGTATTCTGCCACCACTGTGATTGCGCTTTATTCCGTAATAACCGAGTTCGATCATTCAGGCACTGCTGTGCTACAATAAGCAACGACAATGTTCATATCCCGATTGACCCCCGTGTTCCATCCCAGAATCCTTGAATTTTATTGTGCCGAGATGGGTCAATCGGGATATGAACAACAATAGTGCCTGAATTATCGAACTGAAGTATTAAGAGTGGTGGCAGAATACTAAATTCTTTTCAATACACGCTAGTCCAAAATGCATTGCAAAATAGTCCCGCACGAAAGCACAAGCTGCAGTATCGCAGCAGTGCATGGCGCAAGTTGAGGATCAAATAAATTTATTACACCAGCAATATAAGTATATAAATAAGCCTGAAAAGCGTGAGGGACATGTTTATAAAATAAACTACGTTAGAATAATTCCTATTGCCGGTGTGGCAGGAGATACCGGGCCGGCGTTTGTAAAACACGGAATCGCCTAGATCGCCTACCTCGCTTAATTTTCCCTGTGTTGATGTATTTATCACAGAATATTTAGTTGAATCTTGTAGAACCAACAATTAACTTAACAAATATCTTTGAAATTCAAAATTTTGGTGTTTGTCCCAAAAATTCTGGTTGAATTTTGTGAACTTACGCAGAGCAAAAATGTCGTGACTATTTGATCAAACAACGAATTCTCTTAACTTTCACTTCTGTGGCAGAAATCTCAATCATTAGTCTCGGTCCCAGCCTGCACGGAGTCATCTCATTTATTGATTAGTCTCTAGCACAGAAAAGTTTTATGATGAATGGGCGGTGTGGGCCTATTACCTCGGGTAATTGGCGGTCAATTTGAGGCAGATGAGGGGTCCAGACAGCTTGTTAAGTGTGAAAAGGCAAGACAAAATATACACATGCATACAAAGCATAATTGACAATGTCTTGTTTCGCCACCACCAGTGATGTCATAGTTCGACAGTTAGGCCTAACCAACATACCATTCACATCATATAGGCTACTGGGCTTTATTCCGGCTTTAGTCCGTTAACAACATATTCCGTCATTGAGTTAGGGGGTCAAATGACATCACGGGTGGCCAACAATTTTGCAACTGAGTGGAAATTGGTGAAGACTGAGCTGAGATTGAGTGATCAGACTCAGTCATAAGACTAATTAGATTCTCGGTCTCATTAAATGGGTCTGCGCTCACTGCCTATCTTTTATCTTTTGTTGATTTTAGTAGAATTACTTAATTACTTTTAATCAATTAGAAAAATACAAAATTCCGCCATGTGTAAATCTGTGCAGTCTTCATTATTCAGCACCACACAGTGATCCTGCGTGTATCGGAGGATTATTTTTACTTACCTAGGGAGTCCTGTTTTCGCGCCATTGAAGCAATTCCATAAATGGAGGTAGGGAGAATTAAGCGAAGTAAGCGATTTAGGCGATTCCGTGTTTTACAAACGCCGATATCGGGCTCACAGTGCGGGAACAATGGTGAACATAGGGCAATCGGAATCACACCACTAAATAAACTAGGTGTAGCAGACGACGTCAGTGCTGAGTCAGTGTTGGCGTCCGGAATATGGCCCTTGCCTAAATGAAGAGTCACAAAATGTTGATGAGTTGTGTCTTTAAATGAAATTTGAAATTAATCATAATGTGTGGACTAGTAACAACCCATTTGGGTGGTAAAGATTTTGTCTGTGCCATTTTTGTATAATTTCTGAGGGTTTGGGGAAACTGTACAATTTTAGTTTCTAGTAACACTCAACTAGGCGTGAACGTTTTGAAAACATGCAAATCTTTCGATGCTCTGTAGCTAAACAAATCAGCCTTCATACGACTTCATTTTTGTTGAAGAGGTATGGTGCTAATCTTCCAAAAAATTCAGTTTTGAAGTAACCAGTCGCTTTATAGCCGAGAAATCGACGTTTGATGAGAGGTCATTTTGTACACAAGTCTATGGGGAGTTATTTAGTGATGTGATTCCAATCGATTAAGTTGACTCTTCACGCAACATTAGTTTCCGTTGTCTATGGAGCCCGGACTATGATACCTGCCGGACTATTACTTTTTTTTACATCAAGCAATCTTTATTTTGTTCATCACAAGATAGTGCAAAAATACAGTACGATGAGTAATAATGAGTGATATATATAGTACAATGAGAGATAATTGAAGTATTTAGGAAAATATATTAGACGCAAGTGAAACTTTAAATAAATCATTGAGACATTAACTGAAGGGAATTAAACACAGACCTGCCAACATTACAGG
The DNA here is from genome assembly GCA_023653785.1 of Ophioderma brevispina. Classification (NCBI taxonomy): domain Eukaryota; kingdom Metazoa; phylum Echinodermata; class Ophiuroidea; order Amphilepidida; family Ophiodermatidae; genus Ophioderma; species Ophioderma brevispina. Next base: position 39,133 of record JAMKCH010011458.1, read on the forward strand.
ATTTTCCTGACAAAAAATTAAGATTTATCTGACAGTACAAAATACAAAATTCAGAATTATAATTTGCAACATAGTACAAAAAGAGATAATGCCTATTAAAAAGGGAGGTTGGCAGGTATGGTATCTTGAGCAACATACTATTATTTTATGAGATGACCATTGCTGTACAAGTGGTGAACGAGGTCACTGCTAAAACGCAGGGCGTGAGGGTGCAGTGGCCTCTTCCAGATTACATAATACAAAAACTATGTAACAATGAAATTCAAGAACAGGGCACAAGTACGCAAAACAATACGAACAGGACGTTCACAAAAATAACAGTTCAACACAATCCGACTATTGGATAATGACTATTAAACAAATTAGGAATGGATAACAGCACTATAGGAACTGATGTTTCATTTTTTTTTGAAAGAAATGAGTGAGGGGGCAGTTTTTAAATGGGATGGCAAGTTAGACCAAAGCAAGGGACCTTGAATTCTTATTGTGTTATTTGCCAGGACAGTGTTAAACATTTTAATACGAGGAATGTCAGCATGTCTGGTTTGATAATGGTGAGTGGGAGTATGGAAGTTGAACAAATCCTGCTCAAGAAGATCATTTGGCAGTAAGTCATGGTTAAATTGATACATGAAGGTAGCAAGTTGGAGCCTGTAAATGCCGTGGACTTTCAAGGTTTTAAGAGATGAGAAGAGGGGATCTGTATGAGCTAACCACAAGGAATTGGTGCACGTTCTAATTACTCGTTTCTGAAGTAGGAAAAGTGAACCTAGACCATTATTGTTAGCGTCAGCCCAAGCCATAGCACCATATGATATGCACGGTAAAACAAGACAATTGTATAGTGTATGAAGTGATTTTTGTGGTAGAAATGGTCGAACTTTACGAATAACTCCATTGCATTTGGAGATAATTTTTGAAATGTGTTTGGTATGAGAATTCCAGGATATTATGAACGCCAAGGGATTTAGTAGTTAGAACTTGTTGGATAAATGCGTCGCTAATTTTTATGTCAACTTTAATATCTGGTTTATTATTGTTTATTTTTAAAGATCATAACATTCAACGATAATTTGTTTAATTTGAACCAGTTAGAAATAGCTTTAAGTTCATGATTTATTAATTGTTCAAGTGCATGAGGATCAGGATGAGAGAAAAGTATAATTGTATCATCAGCAAACAGTATAAAATGTGGCTTTTTGGATAGAATTATTGTCCGGCGTACTCATAGTCCGGGAACAAATGTGAATAGGGCAATCGATTCAGTTGACTCTTCACGCAACATTAGTTTCACGCTTTATTCCGTTATCGTCTATGGATCCCCGGACTGTGGCTCCCGCCGGACTATATCTGCTTTCACACCGGTCTAAATATCCGAATAAGAGTTGAGTCGGGGGACGTGTACACTGGAATTAGGCGAGTACTTATTTTACGAATTTAATGGACTAGTCCCAACCTACATACACCTACATCATACATCAATGTAAAGCTTGCCATATAGGCCTACGCAGGTCATGATTTGTATGTTATAGCGCACTCTACATGTCTAATCCCATAGAACGACGTGCAAAACTAAAATTTTATGAAAAAATCCATTTTCCCGCAATGAAATGTCATCAAATTTGCACAGGATGTAGTGATTGCGAATAAATCCAAAATAGTTGCCAACAGTGTGTCGCCGATTTTTTTGTGTTATTGCGTTTTTATGATAAATGACTTTGCAAACAGCTTGTGCACCCCCATACATCGAATGAAAAATTCAGGATTCTGCACCACATACTCAACTAGACTGTCCCACAGTTTCGGCTCCGTCTTCGGATTCAGGGGCAAAGTAGGCTTCAATCTACATAAAATCAAAATTATTTGGAATTGCTCACCAACACGATGCATCCAATGTATATACAAAAAAAAAAATCCTACAAAATGCTGGGCCATCACTTAGTCCAGTAACTGAAAACCAGAGGGTCGCCATTATCTAAACACTGTACATTATCATCTGAACGGCCCTCTGGTTTACAGAAGGAGCCATTGCAGAAAATGAACGAATACAAAAAACCAGATTTCCTCCTCAAGTACAAAAAAAGCAAGTTACCTGAAAATTTTTATGATATGAAGAAATCTCACATACCTTTTCTATTCCAATGCTGCAGTTTCAGGTTGAAAAAAAGCAACAAATAACGATTTGTACGAATTTTGGGAACAAGGCAGAATCACCAATTTTTCGTCTAAGTCCCAACCCGGATGCAGCAATACAGGTTAAGGCACACCCGGGTCATACCAGGGTCATACACGTGACAAAACTTACGAGTATGTTTGGGTAATTGTTTGGAGTGTTTGAACGCGACTTCAAACGGGTTCGCTGGGGTGTCGGGCCAGGACATGTGAACGCACGGTACTATCACGGGCCAGTCGTTTTATATGAAGATAAATCAAAATGATTTTTGGTGCTATTTTGGAGCAGAGAAGTAGTAACATGATATCTTTTCTGAATGGACGAAAGAGTGGTAGATTTTTTTTAAACTAAAGAAATATTTGGGCGGATAACATTTAAATAAAACATTGTTTTTATTTTTTGCTTTTTTTAAGTTTTTTATATTTTTTGAGAATATTTTGAAAAAGGGAAATCTAAAATGTCCAACTGGAGATGGAGATGAAATTAACTTTATCAAAAGCAAATTTTTAACAGTTAGGTTTACTTTTAGTTGAAGGTTTCCAAAAAAAATATTAAAAAAATTTCGATTCCATCAATTTCCAGCTAATTTTTGCTTTTAAAAAAAAAGTGGTAGAATATAGCTTTGTACATAAAACGTAGGGTTTGGAACTGAAATGGTCTAAAATGAGGGCCTTAGAGGCGACACATACCCATCTTCACTCCCGATGTGAGAAACCCCCCCCCCCATCCGAGAATACCTAGTTGCTTAAGAGAAGGATCCAAATTTGTCCCCTCAGGAAAAATTCTTATGTTCCTTACCCCACCCCACCCCCTTTGTAAAAGGTCTGGTTAATGGTTAAGCCACTGTTTTTTTGTTTTAACTATCAGATCGGCACTGCAATTTGAAAGTATTTTATTATTTATAAAAAATATGTGCGAAAATCACAACTACCTTGCGCGATATAACGATTGCCCATTATTTTCGTTAACGGCTGGTAAAAGAACCACGTTCCATAATAATCTTGAACGGCCATCCATCACGTCACATTCAATCACTCCAAACACGACCAAATGAGCGCGTGCCTTTTTTGAGTTCAATAGGCCCGTGGGATAGCTCTAGTTCTGACAAGTCCAAAGGGTCAAAATTGGTTGTCAACATCTGAGTGAAACTTCTCTCGAGTAATTCGGCAAAGACCCTTATTTTTACAAAACTTTATCGCCTGAAGGCCATATCAAAAAAATGAATGGTACAGGTTGATGACCGAGTATCTGAGCACACAAGTGGAGTGTTATTTGGACAAGATAGTTTTTAGGTAAGTGTACAGCAGGATGAAAGGCGATGCACTTCGGCAAATTCGACTGTTTGGTTATGTACATTTCCCGGTTACAGCGGTTTACCCAAAACCAGCGGTCAGTAGACTAGCTAACGAGTGATTTAAAAATAATGTTGGACCTATGGTTTGGTACCAGAACTGGCCCTACACTGCACCCTTAATGGGGCATCGATCCTTTTAATATTGCGCGCCCCCTTTTTGACCCCCAATGGCCGCCCATCGCCCTAATACGAACAACTTGTCCCCCCGATGAATAAACAATTCAAATACCCACTCGCCCGCCGAGGATTGGGTTGACTCAGAGAGGGATATTAGTCTCCAGTACCAGTTGTCTACCACAGACCCACTGGGAGGAGTCTAATCATCAAAATGCATTTAATTCCGTGAGGCTGCCGACTTCATAGGGTGGTGGCACCACAATACTTCTTTCCATAATTAAAAATTAATGCATATTCGAGGTACTCGACAGCGCATGATACAACCTTGGCTTGTAGCAAGCTTTTACAATCTGTCTGGAAGATCCTTTGATTCCCGGTCTTATAAGCAGATACAGTCTCTTCACCTCCGGACAACATCGGAGTATCTTTTCCACTAAACCTTGACAATAAACCCCGTGGCTCCTGTGATGAGAACACATCTTCCAGCAAAAGTCGCGGGAAAGGTGGGGGACTAGTAGAGGGATCCATGCTGATGGTTTTTCATCACTCCCGTTCAAAAAGGGCAAGAATGAGAGAAAGCACTCCCGTTGTGCTCTCTACAAACTATCCTAATGCGCACTGCACATTCATGCCTCGATTGGCACGCACACCTGTTGGAATGCCGTCCATGCCTTAGATCAATATCGCTTTGTAAACCAAATTACTGAGCAACAGACACCCTTGACAGTAGACGTTTCATATAGAAGTCCCATTGATGCAAATGAGGTATTGCCATTCATTCCGCCAAGCACTACTGCACATGGTCATACAGCGCATGACGGAATCAATTGTAATACCTCATTTGCATCAATGGACTTCTTTATGAAACGTCTACCGACTTGACGTCACTCTTTGTCAGGGGAGGACAGTGCTGTAATCAAAGTACAACCGTATGTACCATTCTTGCGAAGGTGAAAAATTCAAAGAGGCGCAAGGACTTCTGTTAATCATGTTATTGAGAGCAATTTTAAGGCCTGAAATACACTATAGTGCGTTTCCATACATGAATGAAATTGTATTTAGTGACAGGTGAGTGAGTTAAATGACCGGAGTGTCCTCCAAGATAATACGGTGTGGCACGTGCATTTGAATTCTTTAATTTTCCCGGTAGAGCTAGGTTGAGCTTGTTATACCTAGATCATATCATTATTTACTAGTGCTGCACGTACCTGCATGATATAATTTTGATCCAAGACTAATAGTAAACGTACAATTATTTTTAGCTGGCCTACACTTCGAAATGAAGTTCTATTGGGAGGTACATATCAAAGGCTCACCCCTCTCCGACTTATTGGAATAGGTCCAAAACTCCAGGGGGACGAACGTATCAACGCGAATCGAGTATAATCAGGATGAAGAACATTGCAAGAATTTTGAGCGCGTTTAGTTTAGTAGTAACCCAAAAGTAAACATATTCTTAGCAAATCTGTGAAAATTTTTTAAAGAAGCCGATTTCAACTGATTTTGGTAGGTAAAGGTGTCAACATTTACCCAAAAAAAAGTGAGTTATCGTAGGGGGTGGGGAAATTGTTTTTTCGAGAGTCAAAGGTCAATAACAGGGGTCAAATATTGAAATTGATCCAATCATGTTGAAAAGTATACCAAGTTAATAGGTTAATCATAAGGATTCCAAAAAGGTATAGTTTGTACTATCTGCGGCAGAAAGTTTTGGAGTTATAGGCTAAAAACAGCAAAAATCAATAAAAACGGTCATTTTCAGTTGTACAGGGGTCAAATTTTAAAAATACTCTGATTTGGATAAAAAAAATGGTGCAAATTATAGATGGAGCTCATAGGATAAAAATAAGGAATAGTTTTGACTGTCTTAAATGCTTAGTTCCCAATGTAGGGGGCACCAAAGGTCAACGTCCATTGCATTCAATAGGGCTTGACCTTGTTTCCCCCCTACTTCAGTAAGTAAGCCTTTAAGACACTCAAAACTATTCCTTATTTTTATCCTATGAGCTCCATCTATAATTTGCACCATTTTCTGTCCAAATCGGAGTAATTTTTAAATTTGACCCCTGTACAACTGAAAATGATCGTTTTTATTGATTTTTGCTGTTTTTAGCCTATAACTCCAAAACTTTCGGCCGCAGATAGTACAAACTGTACCTTTTTGGAATCCTTATGATTAAACTATTAACTTAGTATACTTTTCAACATGATTGGATCAATTTCAAAATTTGACCCCTGTTATTAACCTTTGACTCCCGAAAAACCAATTTCCCCACCCCCTACGATAACTCACTTTTTTTTGGTAAATGTTGACACCCATACCTACCAAAATCAGTTGAAATCAGCTTCTTTAAAATTTTTTCACAGATGAAACTTACATTAGGGATACTATAGGGTCATATGTTAGTCAAACAGTTCCCGTGGGTTTTTTGTGTTTATTTCTAATGGTTCCAATATACATTAGCTACTTTATTTAAAAAAAAATCACTTTGCCAATTATCTGAGCATTTGTAACGTATTATTTATGCAAACGAATATGACGTCACTAAAAACGCTCAGGTATCATGAATGTTTAAATGAAATGGTAGGATATGTATTTCTTTTACCATTAGAAAACTCTTATCAGGTAAGTCTTCATAGCATATTCATATTCAAGATGGCGGCAAAAAAGGACGCCTTTAGAGATAAAACATTAAAATTACCATGTCATGTGCAATATATATGGTTATATCATCCAAAAATATTATAAAATGTGTATATTAAAGTATAAGATATATGTCTTTGACAATAAGGAACAATGTCTGACATTTCTGTTTTGTTAACATTGAATAAATCCCAGATGGTGACAAATACGGCCAACGTGAAGATTTTTTTGAAACCCACAAATTACCATAATCGTGTATCATCCAGGAACTATTATAAAAAGTATAAATTAATGTATGAGATTTTTGATCACTAAATATTTATATTTACGTTTTTTATTTGTTACCAGGTTTAAAATTCAAGATTTTGGTCAATTGATCTCAAATATATTCCGGTTTTGTAGGTTTAAACCTAGGGTATAAAGAACATAAACATATTATTTTTCTTTTCATTTGAAGTATGTTAACAAACCAAACAATATCGGATATGGGTTTCTAATAGTCAAAGTCGTACTATTTCATACTTTAATTTGTTATTTTATCATAATTTCTGGATGATATAATTAAATATATACAGGCAATTAGTAAATTTGAATGCAATGCAAAGAAAGCCATATTGGCTGCCATCTTGGATCCAACTTGGCCTCCCACAGAAGATCATTTCTCCCATTCTCTGTAGGCTTATGGAATGCCCTTCCTGCTCATGTAGCAACAAACCAGGACTTGCAGAGTTTCAAAAGGGAGGTTAATCGCTATTTTGGCGCCAATCCGTCAGCGTTACTAATTAGATAACAGCTGTTAATGCCTAGATTAGCCTTGACATAAATAAAAAAAGCAAGATGATATTAAATGCCTTAAAACAACATTGCGTGGCTTATTCCAACCAATTATGATTTATTATCAAAATGTGACTTTTGAACAACTTTGTCATTTTGGTGGAACTTTTGGAGACATTTTGGCTGACATTTTTCTTCATATTAATGATTATTTTGGCCCAATATGCCGCTTTTTTCAATAATTTCCAAATTTTGGATTCCATCTTGGATATTCCTGGAATGGTGTATTCTTTCATTGTTTTTAACATCCTGATTGTGTTATAAAATGATTAAAGGAAGCTAAACGGTTGATTTGAGTGTGTTCTGGTGTATTTCAATTTTGAATTATGACGCCATACTTAATTTGCATGCAAAATGGTGAACACATGCTCGAAAAAATGGCACCATCATTTTTTGGCTAAATCATATCATATTTAACAACTTTCCGTAGAGAACAGAAAATAAACGTTCAAATTTCACGAGATACATATGCACTTGACTTGTTAGAAGATCACAGCACAGTCGATCTGTGTGTGTCCGCGCAGCAATATTTTTTAGCATAACCATGGTATACCCCATATACTGGTGTGTTATTATAAAAAAAACCCGATGTTATAGGTGATTTCGAAACTCTCTTACTCTAAATATATGAAGAGGCATAAACCCATCCTAATTAACCTGACCCCACTTTTCACACCATCCAAAACCTGAGAAACCTGAAAACCCTTGTTTTTTTTATCAATAATCTGCAAAATCTTGTTTTAGTGACTTTTTTCCCATTAATACAGTGTATTATGATGCTACAGCCTAAAATATGGTTTACGGTAATCGGAAAATAGTTTATACAGTACTCTATGCGCTATTGTAGTAATAATAAATTATAATAATAAAAACATTTTATGGCGCTCAACACATCGCCTAAAATTTATCGCTCACAATAAAATGGTATGTTGTATTCAAATGAAATTTTGGAATTAAAGTATTTTGGCGATCGCCCTTTCTATTATTAAAGAAAAAACATATGTGTAAAGGGTAGGCACCTTTACGACTGGTTAAAGTAAAGTTCAAGGGGATTCGAACAATAACCTTCTAGCTGTAGTTTCAATCTTAATACACAATGCTATACAAAATCGATGTGGGGAAAAGGTGTTGTTTTGTGAAACTTAAATCAATAGTCCCACAGAATAAAGCCCATACACTTCTGCTTATTACAGCTGCTATATAATAACAATCGATCGTGAACGTTGCCCGGTAACTATGAGTTTGTTTTGTGGGCCTGGTTATGCTATAAAATAACGCATGCGCGCAACTATCTTTGTGACTTATTACGCTGATTACACTTGATTCTTACATCTCTTACTGTAAAAAATAGAATTATTTAATCAAGCAAACGTTTCACCGGGATTCGAATCAGTAACTTAAAGCTAAAGTTGAGTTATTACAAGAAATGCTTCTAAGTCAAATTTTACGATCCAACTTCCAAACATTCCTTACAGAGTCGAGCACTAATTTTTTTTACAATACTTAAAAAACAAAAATCCTGGCTTAATCTTATTAAGCTCGAGTAGTACAGCAGTCATTCTCTGTTACATGTTAGATGACCACATGCTAACCTCTATAAATGAATATTGATGACACATCATCTATACTCCATATAGTAGAGGCATAATATGACACATGTCCTATACAACCTTGAACAATTCTAATAAAAGGACTTTTTGTATATTCTGGTAGGCCTATATATGAATAATTACCAAAAAATTTGTCCCGCCTTCTAGTTGCTGCGTTGGTCAGATATTTAAGGTCAAAGGTCAACGACCTTTATACACCCTGATGATGGGTTATAACTGCTCATCCAATTGGCCTAGAAGCAAAAAGATGGTGTCTATACCCATGTTTTGGGGGGTCAATAAACACAATAAAAACAGTCTTGAGGCTTACAAATGAAGTCATCTTTATCTTTCAGCATAGAAAGCACTTTTAATCAAAATTTTTCCACGTTTTCTCAACATAAATTAGCCAATTCGTCAGTCTGTACAAATATCAAATGAGCCAAAACATTGACCGTAATCCATAATGAAAACAGCCAAAATACTATTGTAAAATCAATGGATATCGATGATAACTAATTAACCATTCTTGGACAAATATTTCATGGACCATATCAGAAGCCTCATTACCACTGTTGAAAGTAAGTCAACTCGTGAAACTGCATCACAGGGCGCAGTGATTCGCCCTTGCTCCACCAAATGTTTTTCTCCCCAAAAATAAAAACAAAACCTTCAAATAACCTTCTTGAGGGTGGGGAATAACAAATTGAGGGAGGACCGTAATAGTAGAGGCTTAATGTGACACATGTCCTATGTAACCTTGAACAATTTCTAATAAAAGGACGTTTTTGTATATTTTTGTAGGCCTATATATGAATAATTATGGAAAAAATTGTCCGACCTTCTAGTTGCTGCGTTGGTCAGATATTCAAGGTCAAAGGCATGTGATGGGTCATAACTGCTCAGCCAATTGGCCTAGAAGCAAAAAGGTGGTGTCTATACCCATGTTTTGGGGTCAATAAAACAATAAGCATATTTTTTAGGCTTACAAATGCAGTCATCATTGCTTTTCAGCATAGAAAGCACTTTTAATCCGAATTTTTACAAGTTTTTCTCAACGTAAATTAGCCAATCCGTCAGTCTGTACAAATATTAAACAACAATATTTGACCTTAACATATATAATAATGAAAACAGCTACAATATTATTGTCAAATCGTGAATATGTTCGTGGACAGATCCTCGAACTGATGAGTCTTGTGTGATTTAAAAGCAATATTAGCACAGTTTTTTTGAAGGGCGCCCCAATTTTCAAAAAATTGGACGACTTTTTACACGGTTGCTTGGCTAGCTAGTAAACACGTGAATGGTTAAGCTCGAAAATGACTAGTGTCATTAAACGAAGGACTTTTGTACAGAATAATAATTTATTTCGGGGATCCCCGATCTAATTCAACGGTGCTGAAAAACGGCCTTCAATGTGTGGATGCGGCCCTGTACGTGTCTACGCACATCAATAGTTGTTTTAAGAGTTCGGGCAAGTCAAGTTAGAGGTTATTTTTCTCGAGGTGGCACTATTTCATCATGGCGACATAAACGTAGCATTCCAGCTCCGTTAAGTCCATCTGGGATCCCAATTTAATTACAAAATCGCTATTTTGTGATAAATACGCATTTTTTAGCATCTCGTTCGCAGGTATAGTTTCCGAGACAATTTACCAAACGTAACTGTGCAAAAATATCAAAAAATTTTAGATTTTTAAATTTGATTTAATAGTGTGGTACGAGTGATAGACCTTTTTGCATACTATTAAAAACCCATTACCACTGACTAAATGAGCCAAGCTCCCGAAAATAGTCGGGACATGGCACGCGCCAAATATCATGGACCACATCAAGCGGCGCTGTGATTCGCCCTTCCGCAAAATGTTTCTCTCACAAAAAAAAAAAAAAAAAAAATAGACAAAACCTTCCAACGACCTCCTTGTAGGTGGAGAATAACAATTTGCGTGAGCGCCATAAGGTCGTGGAAGGTAGGTATCACACTCAAGTGTATCGCCCTCTCACTCCTGAGAGGGAAATACACTGTACTAGTGCTAGCTTCCTTCCACAACCTTACTTTTGCACAGGATGCCATTGCATGGCTTAATCGGTGGCGGAAGAAGGTCGCAGAAGGTAGCCAACGCCAACGCAACCCCTGTCAACGCCCACCCATAGTCGCCTAATGCTCCTGGTTCAAGATGCTACTAGGTCGATTAGCCAAGAAAGATTGGACAGCGACACCCCTCTCCGCTTGACTAACACAATGCATCAAATAGACTTGTTGGAAGGTGGAAGTACAACTCTAACCGACATTGTCCGAAATGTCTGGGATGAAGGCCTCTTTATAGAACACCCAGGAGGAAGCGTGAGCTCGAACATCATATGCCCCAACCAAAAAGCCAGTCAACCAATAATGGTGTTTTTGTGTGCATTTCAGATGACTGAGGAAATCCAGCTGTCTCAATGTGTCCCTTGCTGCAGGCTTCTCTGAGCTGTCTGCCACCCGGTCTGCAACTATGGTGAGACGTGGTAGAAACACCGGTTTCGAGGTAAAAGAAAGAGTCTGAATCTTGGCCAAAAAGCCTGCACGTGGAATAATAGAAACCTCCTTGCGCTCAAAGCGTTGGTGGGCCTCGTCCGTAGACAAGACATGTATATCCGAACCCCCTATGGCCACAAGCCACAGCCATAAGCCACAGCCACTAGGAAGTTCCAGAAGACTAAGCTTTTGGTTGGGTTTAAACTGTTTCGACACCAAGAATTGCAAGACCAATGGCAAATTCCACTCCGGAACAAGGCTACGAACCGGGGACGATCCGTAAACATACCCTTCACCAGATTGGACAAGAGGGGACTTAAACGGTCATGCCATCACCGAGCCCTTTACGCAACCCGTCGTAGGGTGTTAAATGCATCCATTATCTGAGTGTGTGATAGGTCCCAGGGAGGTGAATTGGGAACTACCTTGCCCTATATGAGTGGCAAAGCCCACCATTGACGGTTTGAAGTAACCTTTGTCTTCCTGTCCTGGGGGCGGAAGTGGGGTGTTTACACTGCACACGGTTTTCACCCGACCAGCTAAAACAATGGATGTGAAACCTAATGGTGCATCTAATATTGGGGACAAGCCATTTTTTTCATTTTAGCGCAAAATTACTTGGAACAACACCTTACCTTTGGTAGTGTATAGACAAGACTCAGTGTGGGAGGAAGGGGTGGGATGGCACCCCTTATAATATTTACCTTTTTCACTTCTATCAAAAATATTATGATTTTATGCATAATACTCCTGTGTATGTTACAAAAACTGATTTCCTTTCATAATCACCCCAAAAACTAACAAAAGCACACATTCCATTTTTTACTCAAAATAGAAAAATTGGCTTATTTTAGCAACAATCGGAGAAATTCAGTTTCCCTGATTATACTTCATTAAAACATACTATGAAGTCAGTTGGAGGGGACTATCGGAAACGCTGTTGATATCAATGGCAAGAGGAGACTTATACAAGCCACCTGTACCAAAATCAAAAGGGTCAAGGCTTTGTAACTAAGAAAATTCCAAGGAGGTCTTAACCAGCACCTTTAAAATCGTTGAGGGGACGAATTTGAAGTACCATTTTCATGCAAATAGTCATTTATATTTTGGAAAAATCAAGGAAGGGTGCATTTGATCATTTTTCTATATGATTAATTGTGTTTGTTGCCCCAACAACTTGGTATAGACACCTCTTTAGGCTTTTAGACCAAATGGTTGAGGAGTTATGGTCCATGATTATCCTTATAACGGTCAGTGCCTTGGCCTGAATATGACCAAAGAGCTGACAAGAAGGCCGGACAAATTATGAAAATAATTCACATATAGCCATACAAGGAATACAAAAAAGTCCTTTTATTATAATTTTTTACAAGGTGAATTGCATTGACCCTACTAATATTCGCGTCGAGTACTCGATGTGAAGTATTTTCGTGACAAAAATTCGTCTCAAGTGCGATCCGATTGACTAGAATACATTGTATAATGTTCGCGACCATTTATACCCATTCCAATGGGATATTCACACAGTATAGCGACGTCTGAGTTCCAAAAATTTATTGGATATGGTGACAAAAAATTTGGGTTGGCTTCATGAGAATTCATAAAGATGCTCAGTGATTTACGTTCAGAGTCAGGTGTGGTGCTGCGCCGCAACTGATGTATGATCGATGGTATGATTCGGCGTTCAAATTGTTCGATAAAGCTCAGAGTGCATTCAGCCTCCATAAAGGAGATTCCATTGCAGAACTAAGCCACACAGATAATCATTTAATATTTTTGCCAATTTGAAGAAACCTATTTTTTAAATATAACAGGTCAAAATAATAAGTCCCCCCTGCAAAGGTACATTTTATGGAAAAGTTAGGCTCTTTAACCTATAACAAAATGTCAAAATGTACACTGCAATGTTACCCATTTAATGGGCAAAAACAATCAACAAAGTAAACTTTCCATGGAAATGATGTCATTTATTAAATTTGAAAAAATGACCTCGTAGATGGGATTTACAAAGAGAAAATCACGGGAGGTATCGAAATGTCTTGTACAGGACAGAATTTAACCCACATACACGTAACTGTGGTGCCAATGGAAAGCTATCGTAATCTTCTTTCCAGACTACCAAAAGAGTAACAACCTAACTAGAATTACGTCATAATGACGTTATAAAGTCACTGTTACACAGTGTAGAATGTTCCCCTATTCCAATGCCACAAAAGTGTATTTTTTAGTCGTCATCAAAGTTTTAATAAATACGGCATTCAGGGAAAAGATTAAGTGTTGTGTTATTTTATTTCTTGCACATTAAATGTGTAACATTGCAGTGTATATTTTACATTTGTAACAGGTTAAAGAGCCTACTTTTCCAGAAAATTGTACCTTTGTGGGGGGACTAATTAATTTTGACCGTATATACGTTGATATAAAAGTTTTAACACGCCAGAATTCAGAATTGAGCTAATTAGTTTGTGGACCGGGCTTGCAATTTTTGAAAATAATATATCTTTAGAACGAGCATTATTTTGTACAATATTTTTCTGCCAAGAAATTCTTAGCCAGATGCTTCAAATATCTACTTCAAATTTGTCCCTAAAAGCATTCCATTGATCAATGAAAGTTTATTATCAAGTATTTGGTGCATTTTTTGTCAAACAAATTGTTGAAATGACTTGGAGATTTATGGGCCTATTAGTATTTTTTTGAAACGCGAGTTCTATGTGCATCTAATGTGAAATCACTGCATATGTCATATTTAAATGGATGCCTAGAAATCTCTCGTTGTATTTTAATATAGCTATTATCTTCGACGAAACGAATCTTACGAAACGGCTGAGGGCACCCAGAGTACACGCTTATCCGTATACCTTTTGTACTCTGGACGGAATAAAGCTTGTAATCCAACGGGTGCTCTGAGCATAATATCTCGAAATATAAGCCTTTTAAAGGCTTATTCCGTTTATAATAATTTTATCATTACATTGGTACTCTGACGAATAAAGGTTAATCCTTGGTGCACTGAGGCCTATTTCGTTTCGTTCGTCGATATATAAGCTTTTAATACTGCATAAACCGGGCTTAATGTATTTGCGAAACGAAACGCCATTGGTTTACATGCTTCATTCTGTCCGCATGT
>JAMKCH010011459.1:0-40208 GCA_023653785.1 Ophioderma brevispina
CCAAATGGGGTCCACATTTGCGTCATAAACTTTCCAAACCAAAGGTTCCTTTGGCCCTGAAGAGTTTCACAGGGAAAATGAGAAGAAAAATAGCAGCTTTCTTTGGGATATCAAAATGTTGACCACTTCCGTTTTTAAAATCGGGGCTTCTGGGGACGAGGGCTCGTAGCGATCGGGCCATGGACCCCTTTAAAGTAACAAAGAATAGTATTATAAAAATTGGTTTTTTGCATTGTCTTCTTATTTGGGAAGAAAAAAGGAAGATTTGATTTTCTGAAGTTGGTATATTTCAAATTGATTTTTTCTAATTGAAGAAATGTTAGTTTGATGTGTTAAGTTACAATACTGTTCCACTGTTCAAAAATTGCTCTAAAGTTATTAAATTGACATAAAATAATTGTTGAGAGAGGTTTGAATTGAAAATGGCGAGCTAGCCAAATTTGAAACCCCTTTGGAAAGAACAACTTTCCTAAGACTGTAAAAGTTCCAATACATATTTGTAAAAAAAATCTATTTTATTGATTTTTTAGTTTTTTTCTTTTTTTTAATTGTTGATATTTTGGAAACTGCGATGAGGGCACCATAGCAGAGGTGGCCAAGGCCGGACTGCCAGAGGATATGATACGACGTGACGCAAGAGAGATCACAATTGCTATTAGTGTGCCTACATGAACGGGGCATTGTGCATAGAGATAGCAAAAGGTAGGAACAGAACTAAGGTTAGCACTAGGGAAACACGGACTGATATTGTGATCTTAAACAGCTGTGAAAATGTTAGCAATTCATTGGTGATGCCCGGGTTCAATTTGATAATGAACCAGGTAGTACGCGCTGCGTATTGACGGTATTAGTTGTTAAAGCGCTTGTGTCCTACCGCCATTTTGCTACCTTCTCACGGCCTGTCAAGCTGTTGTCTGTATTGCGTATGTCCTTTGCGTTCTCAAAGAGACCTTCACTCTAATGCCTGCATGAAAATACCTCCAGCGAGATAAAGCATAGTGTCAATATGTGCAAAGATTTTGGTTTGGTTTACTAAGGCCTAAAAAGGTGGTTGTATCTGCTTAATGGGCTGAAACATGAATAGGTAGAGGTGTGGGGATTTCAATGTTTGCTTCAGGAGCGGTCTTTTAAACAGTTCAATATGTGGTCAAACCTTTATATTTTTTAACGTGAATAATAGAAATATAGAATATAATAAAAAATTGCCACACTGCAAGTTGTTACAAATCCTGTTGTGTTTGTTTTGTTGGGTTAATATTATGGCCCATTGTCAATTGCATTATTTATCAATTTAAAGGGGCATTTCGTGATGTGATCCACAGCCTTGTCCCTCGACTTTCGGTACCTCAAAAAAGTTGAGATGTTATATCATCTGAACCTTGGTTTAATTAATTATAGAATGTGTGCCTAGTCTTACGTACAAATTAGATCTGATCTGAAGGAATTCATATTTTGTATTTGTCCGGAAATGGCACAAAATGACAACACAGTCCCTAGGAACAGCGTGATTCAAACATTTAACAAACATCAAAACGCACCATCAGAATCAACTGAATTTGGACCCAGTAATCTTTCTACAGGGATATCTATGGCAATAAACCAAAATGAGGTGCTAGGATCACAAAAAGGCACCTTTGAAATAAAAATGTTGCAATTTCAGGGTAGGGACAGGTGGGTTAAAAGTGTTGGTGTTGTTAGGCCAAAACCACAATAAGTCACAAATGCGATTTACGAGAATTGGATACAGCTGTAGGCGTTACTAATTGAAACTTATGAGTGACACCAACATCCATATCTATAATTCATGTACCATGTAACAGAAACCTTTAATTCCAATTCCAATTTGGAACCGATTGCATTCAGGTGAGGGAATGGGGAAGTTATTTAACTGTGTAGCAAACTTGCTACCATGCCAGTTTATTTCAGGTTAACAACATATTCTATCATCATATGGTCCACGTCCAGCTAGGATATTTTGCTGTGCTGGAGTTTACAAAAACACCACACTGCCGAGAAATAAGTGCCTTCATGGGGACAGCTGGTAGGTATATGGTAGTGGTCTCGCAACATGTTTTGGTCTGCAATAACTGTTACTCGGGCTGGGGTGGCCGGAGAGGGGGGGGGGCAAGCGGTGGGGGGGGGCGTGTCCCTACCATAGTTAAAGGTTTTCACTTGGGTGAAATCTCCGTAAATTGATCGTAAAGAACATTCATATTAAACTTTTCCATAGACCCACTAACAGTACAACGAAGTGAGGAGCACATTTTTACTTGCAAAATTATGGAAACAATACCAATTAACTTATTCTTTCATAGGCTGTAAAAAAAGAAAAAAAAATTGTGACATGGAGAAGCAACCATATCATGGAGCAAAATGATGTAGCTATATGCAATTCAACAATCCCATGAGGTCTACCAATTTCTTTAAAGTGTCTGCTCATTGTTCCAACTAAGCCAGCTTATTGATCTCATCTTATCCTTTCCACAACATGGCGCCAGATGTACTAACAACAGACAGACGGGCCAAGACAAAGCTGGAATAAAAAATAGGAAAGGGCCACTGCTATATTGAGTCTGGGATGGTGTGGTGATTGAGATGGCTATGGAAGGTAAGCAAGTGTGTTGGTGTGCCGATTTTGGACGGTATCTCAAGACAGAACTGCTACAGACCAATTGTCTTCATAACCAATTTTGGGAATCAGTGTAGTGCGTGACAGTAGTAAAATCTTTTTAATGTCACCTGCAAAAATTGGCAGGAATCACATATTAAAGGTGGGTGTTTCCCATTTATTGTATTGGTGTTCTCTACTTGAATATGAGACCCTGCACTTGCACATACACCGGGGGCGCATCAAGGGTGGACCGGGGGGGGGGGGGGGGGGGGGGGGGGGGGGGGGGGGGGGTGGTAAACAACTTTGCGGTTTGATGGTAGACGCAATAAGGCATTTGGCAAAGAAGCCCTATTCAATACTGGTGCTAAGGTAAAGTGGAGGGGGGGGGGGTTAACCGACGGTAAAACGGGGTGCGTTTTTGGTTATATCTTGGGAATGAAGGATTCGAGGGCCAAATTTCAGGACGACACTGGAGGAAAATACGGCCTTCCGCGGATATCAAAATGATACTACTTCGGGTAAATCCAGGGGGGGTCCCAAAGACGAGCGGAACAGGGGGGGGGGGGGGCACCCCCTTTAAAGCTGACTCAGAGAGATTTCCAGATTGCACCACAATTTTCTCTTACAGAATCGGATATTTTTTGGCATATACATATGCTCGTCCACATATAACTAAGCTTCAATAAGTCCTCATATAAAAGCACAATTTTTGTTTTAAAATTCTGGATCCGGGTTTTTTGTTATAACGTATCCTATGGCACTGTTATTCTTTACATAAATGTTTACTTACTGCAGGTGCGGAGGAGACAAAAAATTCCATTCAATTCATCTCAAATTTGGAATTTTTTTGGGCATTTCAGGTGACATTCTTATTCTAGTTGACTATGGGGGGGGGGGGTTCCATGAATACAAACAAAATTAATTTCAAATCTCTGAGTCATCCTTAACAAGGATTGCTGTATTCCATTCATGTTTTTACATGTATGTATGTGTGGTAAAATGTTTCAGTTAACCTTTTTCCAATTGCTTGTGCAAGGACCCTTAACTCAATTCCACCATTGGTCAATGTTTTGAGAGTCCCAAGTGTGGAAAATATCTGATCGGGGGCAAAACAGATAATGAGGTAAAAGGGTTTGGATGATTTTTGCCCAATATTAATTGGGTCCGCTATGAGTTTAAAAATTGGGCTAGACTGCGTCTCTCGGCGACTCAGACCATTAATTTGGGCTTAATCGATCCAATTTTATAATCAAACTCAGATCATGTACCACCATTTAGACTTTCATGTATGGTCAGGGTTAATTGTCACATACCAATATCATAGTTCATTAAAGTCAATTTTGTGCAGAGAGTGAAGAAAGATGGGGGCTCTTAATGCAGTCAACACAAGTGACTCGAGAACCACCTTGTCTTGAGTTTCAGTTTGTTAAAAATAATAAAACTCGATATAAAAATAAAACAGACACCGGCAAAGTTCAGAATAGATACCTGAAAAGAGATGAGGCATCATCGAAGGTGGCAAAAGCCATGTGTGTTATTTTCATTTAAAGTGATTACCTCTTAAATAATAAGTATTCCCCTCTCCTTTTTTATAGCGTCCCCTGGCATGAGTTTGATCATGAGTGTCACCTCGTCTACAAAGTTGGGGGAGAAGACCATTCCACACCTCCAGAAAGTCTGAGTCCAGAGGGTAAGGATTTTGTTCTCTCACTGCCTAAAGCATCAACCCAATGAGAGATGACTCTGTCAACTACTGGACATCATTGGATATCAAGGTTTGAGATAAGTAGAAAACTCTTTAACCACGCGGTCACAATTTGGTGACAAGTTGTGACGCATCACTACACTATATCTAGATTTTTAATTTTCCAATTTATTACAGGTTTTGATAAAATACTCATTTTCTTTACTTTGCCTATTTTTGTGGCAATTTTGACACCATCTTTGAATATCGCGAGAGTGCCTTATTTTGTTTAACATCTCAAATGGCTAGTACCATAAATGAAGCTAAAAGAGTGGTTTTGGTGAGTCTTGACCCTGAGTGCGTCCCTGATACCTTCCGCGATACTCCACCTAGACTAGATGAAGTCCCTATCGTTAGAACTTGAAAAGTTTAAGCATTGTTGACCTATACCAGATATTGGTGGACTTCCTGATAACATTCACCTTTTTATGTCATCAGGAATCCCAGGAAGTTGAAACTGGGATATCTTTCAACTGCTTTTTCATAAACACTTCTTCCTCATCTGCCTCTTTTGCCATGAGCTTGTTCTTGCCGAGATTCAGATGTGGGGGTCAGTGCCTTACTTTCTTCTTGGACCTTATTCAGAAGCTTAACTATTCCACTAAACTTGACATCAGAAGGGGAGGTGTTGTGAGCATAGCATTGGTTATTGATGAGCTTCTGGCCCAACCATCAGAGCAAGTCTTTTAGTGCGTTCTGCTTACAGAATAAGATTGATGGGGAGAGTGTGCAGCCTTGTCTGACTCCTTAACCCAAATTGAACCAATCACAGTGCAGATACAGGCAAATGTAAACTTGATTTTATTGCATATTGAAAGAATGGTGGCATTATTAAAATCTGTATCTGCACCAAAGTTCACGATAAGACAGGATCCCTGCAAGCAAGCAACCTGCAAGCAGTGATGGCACCTATAGTCAAGACCAAAAGAGAATGGTTGTTCATAGCTTGGTGTCTGTGCAAAATGTAACAAAGTAAATCTTTGCAGGAGCAAGTCGTATTTAGCAATCTATTTTTCTTTCATTTTAATACTTGCAGGTCGCAGGAGCAGAGTTGAAGATGGAGATGAAATCTGAGAAGTGCATTACTCTTTGTGGAATATGATGTCACTGTAATTTATATTTTGGATTATATTATTATGATGATGCTAATATATATATATGAATCAAATTTGATTAAAATGCTTGGTTCAATTATTGTTACAAATCTATAGTAAATAAAACTCAGCAAGATTAAATTTGGACTAAACATTTAAATATTTACTAATGTAGGGTCCCCAACTTTAAATTTCTCTGAATGTGATGCGACCAAGCTAAATTAGTCGAATGTCAAAGTATTTAGCAGCTATGGCTTAAATTTTAGCAGCTATGGCTTAAATTTTTGTTGTTTTTTAGACATCTGAAATATGCATAACTCTCCAACCAAGTGCCATATAAACAGGACATTTTAGATAATTTTTTCAATATAAAACACTAAAGATAAATTTGTGTTTAGCTGACTTTTGACTCATTTTCCATGCTTGCATCAGTGTTGTTGAATTTTATGAGTGGGTCTAGTTCGCTTGTTTTAGATTGGTGCATCAGAATGAAGTCTTTGGCTGGTATTCTGAAAGGGAGACTAACTTTAGACCTGGGTTTAAACCAGCGTTAGTCCTACAAGAGGGGACCTTTTTTTTCTTACAACATACTCTAGAGACATAGCGTCTGAACATCACATGCACCATCACGGATGCAGTCACCAGGAGACGGCTGAAGTGGTTTGGACATGTCGTCAGGATGCCGGAACACAGATTACCATACCAAGCCTATACGCAAGACTTCAACAAGCGTAGGAAGCCAGGTCGCCCACCAGCAAGATGGAAGGACCAGATCCCCAAGGACACAGGCTTGGACCTCCAAAATGCCGAATCTATTGCAAAGGGCAGACCAGAATGGAGGAGAATTACTCATGAGAAGAGCAAAGGGACACCCCGTCCTATGCAGTAAAGTCATACTCTAAAAGTGTGCTGTAATGGGTGAGAAAATTTCTCATGGATGGGCTGTTCAGCTCATCCATGAGGAATTTTCTCACCTGTTACATTTAACTTTCACAGTATTTTGAAAGGAAAAAAGGTCCCCTCTTGTAGGACTAACCCTGGTTTAAACCCAGGTCTAAAGTTAGTCTCCCTTTCAGAATACCAGCCTTTGACAACTGCTTGATGGATTTACTTTTATGTTTTATTTGGCCACACTGTGGTTAGTTTTAAACATGTCTTAATAATTATTAATCTAGGTTTTTTTTAATTGATCAACTCATTTTTAAAGTACATTTCAGAAATGATAACATACCGGTCTGTGAATTGATCATATTGATTGATCATATATTCCCTGTTATTGACCTAGAACGAGCTTTGAAGGGTTAGAAATAGTAAACAATGTCACCAAAATCACTGACAAATTGTAATTAATAATTTTCCTTATGTTTAAGTACTATGTATCCATTATTTTAATCTTTTAATTCATATGATTGTATAAGAATTTTTAGAAATATATTCTCTTAAAGGAGGGGTCAGCAAAGAAAAGAAATCAAATATAGTGAAATAACCCCCAACAATCACTTGCACATATTTGAAGACAATTTGGAAGTTTCAATAATGAAAATTCTTAGAGAAATTAATAGACCTTACTTGAGAAACTGTTAAATGGCAGTGACATCACTGCCACCATTCATTGTTCAACTGGCATGCTTTCAGGCAGATTTAAAGAAAGCATATGGATGTATTCACAGTAGAGGTACCTAAAATGTAACATATTGTCAAAATTTCAAGCTGATTAAACAGCATTTGAGAACTACTGTTTGGTCACCTGCCATAACAGGCAAGACACATAGGGATCACTTTGTCCACTGTTGTCTGTTGATGATGATGATGTTGTTCCCTGTTGTTTTCTGCTGTAAAAAAAGGGTTAACATTTGTCTATAATATCTGCATACTTTGATGGATTCCAACCAAAGTTGAGTCATAGGTGCAACATGGGATCCCTCATTTGGTGATGAGATCAAAGGTCACATACCAAGTTCAAAGGTCATACGAGGTGAAGTTGTAGATAGGCTGAAAATGTAAAATTGACATCAATTGAAATTTTTAAACAGCTGTGAAAATGTAAGCAATTTCATTGGCTGATGCCCGGGTTCAATTCGTTTAATTGAACCCAGGTAGTACGCGCTGCGTATTGAAGTTATTTTTAGGTTGAAGCTCTCGCGTCATACCGTGTCTTGCTACTTTCGCGCGCGCCTGCCAACGTTGCGTATGATCGTTGCGCTCAGCGGGTAGTTCGATTGTTTCCACTGGGCAGTCCTTTCTTGTTGTATTTAAGCCGTAAAGTCGAGAGCATGTGTGGTCTAGTGGAAAAGCGCAGGACTCATGATCATTAGGTTGTGAGTTCGAGCCCTGCTGAGGCCAACGTGTTGTGTCCCTGGGCAAGACACTTTATCTTGTTTGTCTCACTTTATCCAGGTGTATATATGGGAAGCTGTTAGGTAGGGTGCATCAGATGCCCCTCATGTCAATCAATTTTCTTGAACCTAGTCGTAAATGTGCCACTTGTCAAAATAATAACCTCCACCAAATTAAAATTCATTCGGATGTAGGCAAGTGGGGCCACCGTGAGCTTAAAGTTTTGTACACAAAGTCAATAGGATGTTTTTTGACAAAACACAAAAACATGATGACTGATATCGGTGATTTGGCCAGAAATCCTCCAAGAAGTTTATTATGAGGCTAGGTAAACAATTTTCCAACAAATACAAAACAAGGTCATCCTCAATGCCAGAAAAAATACATTTTATTAAATTAATTTCAGTGGAGGCAAGGCAATACACAGAATAAACCACAACATGACCCAGATAAGCTTGTAGCTATGTATACTGAGGTTCTTTAAGGACAGTGTATTGTTATAAGTCAAGCCTTCATAGCTAGTTACATAATCAATACTCTACTTACAAAGAGTTATGTACTATTGAAAAGAAATGCCACCTGGCTTTCCCATGTTGACATAAATTGAGAGGACAATAGAGTTGCCTGCTATTATTGCCCCAGTACCATTTTACAACTATTGATATATTATGTAACTGGTTAATGGTTATATAGGCTTGAACTTACAACAATACACTGTCCTTCAAACTAACTTACAAAGCTCTGTATATGGGTCATGTTTGGCTATTCAGTGTATTGCCTTGACTCCACTGAAATAAATTTATTAAAAAATATATTTTCTGCCAATGAGGAGGAGTTTGATTGGTACTTCTTGGAAAATTGTTTGCTTAACCTTATAAAGTACATCTTGGAGAACTTATGACCAAATTACACATGACGATCACATCTTTTTGGTGTTTTGTCAAAAAACAACAAAACATCCTATTGACTTTGTGTACAAAACTTTAAGCTCACGGTGGCCCCACTTGCCTACATCCGAATGAATTTTAATTTGGTGGAGGTTATTATTTTGACAAGTGGCACATTTAAGACTAGGTTCAAGAAAATTGATTGACATGAGGGGCATCTGATGCACCCTACTGTTAGGGGTAGTCATACTGTGCGCCATTATAATTGGCTGCCGAATTTTCAATATGTGAAAATGTGATATATCCTAGTTACAGCGGAATAAATGTAAAGCGCTTTGAGACGTTGTGTAAAGCGCTATATAAATACTTTCATTTATTTATTTTATTTATTAAAGTATCGCGAAATTGGGTTAAAGATGACCTTAAATGAGAATTGCTGTTTAAGAATGAGAATAAAGGTATGATTTTGGGAACCAGTACTCTCTTTACAATGAATTGAAACCGGCGACACCATTATTTTTGCGTGGGAGAACTCGGCCTCCGGCCTCGTTCTTCCACTTAAAATAATGGTATCGCCTTGGTTTCAATTAGTCGTAAAGAGAGTACCGGTTCCCAAAATCATAACTTTATTCTCTAAGTTGAAGTTCAATTGGAAACAAACTTGAGTTTATGGATATTACACAGAAAACCTCATTTGTTTATGAGGTCAAAGGTCAATACCTCAACACTATGTAGCAGTCATAGAAAAAGTACCTGCAAATGAAGTGTAGTTATTACTATTAGCAAAATTGGAAATATGTGCATTCTAATTTATTTTCAAATAAGAGAAAGTGATTGTAGTAGGGGTTCACTCAGTTACTCTAGTATGTTTGAATATTTTTCTTTGCTGGACACTGCCTCTGAGTTGAAAAGTGCCAAAACATATTATCAATATTTAAAAAAAAATGATTAGGTACATTAGGGCTATGCTCCTATGCAAGGAGTGGTATATTGTGCTTTAACTGCATGACTTTGAGGATTAAATGCAGGCCTCAAATTTAGCAGTAGCTAGACACCCATTTCTAGTTGTTAATATGGTTAATGATAAGTTGGTAAAACACAGGGACTACCCAAAGTTACATACTTCATTAATAAATTTGAGCTTGCTAATTGTGTAAACATCTCTCACGTGATTTGAAATAATTTGAATATCTAATAAAGACGTGTGCAAGGTACTATTTAGCCGTAAATAGTAGCTGGCTTGTGATATTGCACATGCGCATAACACAGAGAGAGGTACTATGTAAATAGTACTTGAGGTTTTGAAACTTGCTGTTACCTAAAAACACCCTTGCATTGAGTATTGAAAGACAAAAATTTATTAATGAAGTATGTAAAACAAATACATACTGTCTTTATTTGAGCCTCTGGCTTAAAACGAGCCCAAGGTGACATAAAGTAGGCCTACTATTTTCCTGAGT
Organism: Ophioderma brevispina; assembly: GCA_023653785.1. NCBI lineage: Eukaryota > Metazoa > Echinodermata > Ophiuroidea > Amphilepidida > Ophiodermatidae > Ophioderma > Ophioderma brevispina. The sequence continues at coordinate 10,134 of JAMKCH010011459.1, forward strand.
GGTGGAGCCTCTCATGGCAGTATATATTTGTATACTACTAGTCTTGCAGGCCAGTTGTTGAAGAGTTTAATTAAGCACAAGGCCTGATTAAGTGCTAAGTGATTAATAGCACACATTGAAAATTTAGGACAAGGTGATTGTGTGAACAGATTATTGTGGTACAGTTGTTGGGTATAGTGTGCCATAGTTATCATTTTCTTATGAATTGTATTGCAGTTCTGATGATCTTAGTAGAAATGCTTCAGTCAAAATTGCATGTTAATAAGAGGACTGGATATCACTTGATGTGGGTGCATTGATCGAAAATTAAAACAGGTTGATGGCGCCAGTATAAGTAGATAAAGCCTACATGTGTTTATAGAGGTCTTCCACCTTTCGGATTAGCGGCCATCTTGCTGGGAATGGTAAAGTCCATTCCAAACTTCTGAAGACTTTCTAAATCTAAAGAACGACATGCATGTTGGATATGTATGCATAAAAGAATGGGTCACACTTTGAATAGCACTAGTACTTTGAGGTCGGGTATTATTTATCTGAATGAGGAATACTACGGGAACTAACACCTTTTGTTATAGGTTATGCATGAGCGAGGTGACCTCTATTGTTGATTTTTGTAAATGCACAAAACATAAATATTATCCAGATGGTAACCTAATTAACAATAATTTAGCAAGTTTTTGGCTTTACTCAGTTTATTGCAACACATACTCTGGTAAAAAAGGAAAACTCATGTCCAAAGAATGAATTATTCAGACATGGTTTGTATGCAAAAACAAACCTAATACTGCATGAGTTAATTCAACATTTGCCCATCTTGAAAAATTGAGCTTGTCCAAACACCAAAATCATTGCATTTCTCTTGGATCATATCTCCTCTTTCACAGTGTGATTTTTTTCATCATCGAAGCATTTTCTTTATAAAAAATAGTATTTCCTTTGCTGGAACAAAACTCTATTGTATTGAATTAATGTAGGAATTTATGCTGCTGCTTTATATTTTGAGGAATAAGTATAGAAAAAAAATTATGAGGGTAACATATTTGCAGAAATTCTATAAGTGCAATGTGTATGAGGTATATTGGTTAGGAGTATAGGTACGGGGGTAACTCACTAATGAGCTAGTAAAATCTCAAGTCCCTTGGCACAGTTCAGTAGCCTTCATTCACCAATGTATTTAGAAAATACACCCCCTGGTTTTTGGGTATGATATATGATACCCAGATCACACAAGGTCAGTTCATGTCAATGTATGTACAAGTACAACCCACTGAACTGTGTCCTTGGTGGATGAGTGTATTGTAACTCATAGTGACTTGGTGTATTGGTTGGGTAGCCATCAAAGTTCAAGGCCGTATATGACCTTGGATTTGCAATATTTGGTGTCAAATGTAACTTAAGGGATAAGTAGCGATTTGCCGATTCCGAACATCGAAAAAATCATCAAAATTCATATTTTGATATTTTTGTTACTGGTATGGATGTGCTAACATAACCTGCAAGTGATTGGCTTAAAATCTGTGTATCAAAAACAAGGCAGTACTTTTTATCTGATTCTGCAATTTCTATACGTTCAAAAATTCCAACCTGAAATTAAAGACTCCCTGTGAACATCCAAGATCTTAATGTGATATTGTGCACCGCAACATGTATAATCTCAAACATTATTGATCTTTGTTTATTTTGTCACTGTTTTGTGGCCTGTCTGTGGCTTTAAAATCACAATTTTAAGTCTGTTGACCACTTGAGTCGGGGAGATTTCAGTAGAAAGCTGGAAAAGGGAGTCTATACTTTGTTCATCACCAAATTGGCAAGACACTTCACACCGCGAATTGATATAGAATAGTGCGGGCGCAGCTGCAAACAACACTACCGCAGCTGGCGCAGTGTGTGATGTATGTGTGGCGCACGCTTGTGGCAAGAATCGCACGTGTACAACAGAATTACTTTCACGCGCGGATAAACAAAAGCCGAATAATTCTTGCCTATTAGGTGATGAACAAAGTATAGTATAGGGTGCCATTTCATTCATGTATGGTCTCATATAGGTTTCCTTTCAGAACCCCTGTAACAATAATGGTACTGACTCAGAGATTTCCTAAGAGTGGTGCCCTCAGTTTCCTAACAAATCATGTTTTTTACATATATATAATGCTTGTGCACATACTAATCACTGTGTGAAATAGCTATAAGCTTAAATCGATGTCCTTCATTTTAAAACTATGGATTTGGAATTTGTGTTATACACAGTATCTTCTAGTACTGTCATACTATACGCAAATGTTTAGTGCATCATAACGAAAATCTGATTCATCTCAAACTTTGGAATTGAGAATTTTAGGTTACTATCTTTAATTTTAGTTTACTATTTTTGTGTCGGCTGCAAGAATTGCAGAAGGCACATAGGGATTACTCTGGTTGTATGTCTGTGTATCTGTGTGTGTATCTGTGTCTGTGGTCAAAATGTTAACCCTTAATATATTGCATGCAGTGTGAGTACTGTAAGGGCTTTGATGATGTAACTTGGTGGAAAGGAGGGGGCCGGGTGGGTTGACATGTTGGTGACCTCATGTGGCCTTCGTGACCTCATGTGACCTTTGGCCCCATTCACAAACTGCAACGGCAGACGACACTTGCGGTCCGGGCACCGCTGTATTTTTAATACAAAAAATATATTTTAAAATCTCTGAGTCGGACTTTACATGTAATTGTTACCCTGTAATTATAACATGTACTATGGATGTGGTACTACACTGGGCATGTGCAAACCATATTATTACAGTGTTCTGCGGGCGGATACATTGTAAAATACATTGTAAAATACATTGTTCCTGGGTTTGTTCTCCAGAAGTCAATTTGTACCAAATTTCAAATGAAACAATGCAATATAGGTGTATTGCATAATAAAGGAGATCAATCAACCTCCAAACTGTATCTGTTATTATGCAATATGCCCATTGCATTGTGGGAACATCTGTACATATTGACTTCTGGAGAACAAACCCAGGCACCGTGTCTTGTATTGTAGAATTGATTAAACTATTTTGTGAATATGCACAAGTTAGAATGAATTAAAACTTGCAGAGAAATCAAGGATTAAAGGTCTACATTTTCTGTGATGATATTTATATTAAACTAGTTAGAATTTTTCCATTGAGGTGGATGACGACAATTGACTGTAGTAACTTAGAGCTGGTAAACAGTGTTGGATGGTTCGACCACACCCTATTGTAGTTTTATAACAACTATAAAATCGTAAAGTGAAGCAATAATTGCCACCAGGCAAAACTGGTTCACATGTGCATTACTGTACCAGAGAAATTAAGTGTGCTTATTGGTCAGGTTTTCTTGCTATATGCACAGGGTCAGTCAGGGGCAGACTGCATTGTCGGTCATAATGATGAAATGTATACAAAGAACATGTGCTGGAATGCCTACAAATGATAAGTGGGAGCAACCTGCAGTTGATAAAAACCTGGGTTTTTTATCATACTCTGTAGGTCACCCCAGGACAGCTAGAGTGACTGCCAATGTAGAAAACAAAATTTCAGTCCCACATTTAAATCTTGAGTCCCATGCATAATTTGTGCTCACAGCACCAATAAGTAGTATATGGCCCATCTAGAGCAGCACCCAGAGGTTTTTGGTTAGACGAACTGATCCAATATCTTAACACGTGAAATTCCGAGAAAAATATAACCTTTGCAAATATTAAAGTCTGCCGGAGACCCCTTGGTTGTTGTAGCCCCAGGATAGGGGTAAAGTTAATATTGGGGATCAAATGTTTAGAACTCTGCTCTAAATCTAATATAATTAGCTCAAATATGTCTTAGGTAAGGCAGGACAAAAGTCATTGGGTCACACGCGTGTGGTGCTTCCTCCTTTTCAAATATTTGTGAAAATAGGCTCAAGGTCATTTGTTTATTCAAGAAAGGTCACCCGTTCCAATACCCAGATTTGTTTGTAAATTTTTTTTTTTAAATGTTTAAGTGATACTGAATCATATGAATGCTTTTGCAACTTTTCGTATCCTCCTTTCTATACATGGAAGGGTACAAAATTCCTGTGTGACTCGATGGGGACGTGGACATTATATCCCTCCTATACAAGGGAACAACCCTATGTGCAAAATAAAAATCATGTTAAAAAAAGGGTTTTAAAAACTAAAAAGTTTTTTTAATATTTTCTTTTTTCCAAAAGAATCTTGGTATACACTTGTTGACCTTCTGATAAACAAATGACCTTAGCCTATTTTTCCCAATTCTTGCAAAGGAAGCCCCACAACCGCATGTGACCCAATTGACGTGTTTACTCCTGGTAACCTAAGGAATAATTTGAGCTATATTTCATTAGATTTTAGAGCCGTTCAAATATTTGACCCCCATAGAATCTTTACCCCTCTCCTGAGGCTACACGCAACAACTGGTCTCCTAACTTTCATATTCTTATTTCAAAAGTTATATTTTCTCTGACTTTTCCCCTGTTCAGCTATTGGTATCTCGTGTCGTCTAACAAAACCTTCTGGGCTTGACGTCTCCTATAGTACTAATAAACCATATTCGGCTTTAATAGAACGAGAATTTTTCATGCAAGAATGAGGCTGCAGGATGTTGATCTTGTTTATATGAAAGGCAACCCTCAGTGAAGTGTTATTTCAAACACAATCCATATTAATATCTTGAGTAACATTTGTATTATTCCTGTGGTACAAAAACACGTTGAAGTTCCTGAATTTTATTTACCAAATATATTTCATTGGGCCAATTAAAGGAGTGCTACCTGATCCTCGGCCTCAAACCCGCCACTCGCTCCATCAAACCCAAACCCGCCACTCGCTCCATCAAACCCAACATATTCTCATCTCATCAACAAAATGTTTTGGCCGACTTCTTTTCCATTGATGCTACAATCTAAAATATGGGTTGTTAATGGTGTCTGGAAATTTGTGTAAGTCATTGGTAATGGCTTTAGGCATCAAGATTAGTTGAGCTGTGTAAGCTGATCCGGGGCTGTGTGTATCCATGATACGGACGCTCCTAACATGGCCCGATTTGAGGCTGGGGGCGGATTCAGAACAGTCAGGGGTTTTCACCCTACCCTTATTCAAAACTGGCTGTGATGTACATGTACAGTTGTGCCTCTCTGTACACGGGACCCGCTGCTTAATGTCCCCTCCGAAGGGCAGGATGCTTTCATGATTCATTTGCCCAAGTGAACCATGGAGAAGAGGAGTATTCTGATTTTAATCAATAGCTTGTATACAGATCAAATCCAGAGTTGAATACCCAAATAAATCCCAGAAAGTGTCTTACTTGTCCGACTTAAAAAATCATATTTTAGCTCTCGCATAAAAACAGATTGAAATATCGTCCCAGAACTTTTGGGGTTAAGATCATCAATCAAGATCAAAACCTCATGTAATTAAATCGGGCCATCCCCCTTTAATCTATGAGCTGTTGTAGTGTACACATGTACTGTTCACATTAGAGTGGTATGTCAGATTTAAGTGAAATTTTTGCTCTTGAGGTATGTTGGCCATGGCCTTTTCTATGAAGTGCAGAAATTATCTTTTTAAAAATCTGGTAGGGCACTTTTATTTACCGTCTGTATCAGGACGTGATGTGGGTGGGTGTGTCTCAAATTCAAGGAATTTCAGCTAGCTTTTCTGGCAAAATATTCTACTTTGCCCTACTAAAAATGGCATTGTTTTATTAAAAGCCAGTAAAGAGACAGACTGTTCCAGAAGTAAAAGCATTCTTCTTTAACCCTAAAAGGCCCTGGGAAGGGGGCGGGGCCCCCGTTGACATTTTTTGTCGTATCTCACTTATTTGTTATTTTTTCACGCCAAAACTACAGGACTTCTTTGAAGCCTTGTGCTCGATTTAAGACCATTTTGAACATTATCATGTTTTGAGGAGTCCAAGTGTGTGAAAATATCGGATCCAAAACATGATAATGATAAAATTGGATGATTTACGCCCAATATCAATTGGTCTCGCTATGAGTTTTAAAATATTGGGCTCGACTGCGTCTCGCCCAATATTTTTGCAACTCATAGCTCGACCAATTAAAGGGGCGTGTTCTGATCGTCTTTGGGACCCCCTGATTTACCCGGAGTTAGTATCGATTTTGATATCAGATGAAAGGCCGTATTTTTCTCATTGTCGTCCTGAAATTTGAGCCCTCAAATCCATTTCAATCCCAAGATATAAACAAAAAACCGCTGTTTTAGTGGTTAACCACTTTATTAGCACAGTATTGAATAGGGCTTTGCAACATGCATTATTGCGTCTACCGTCAAAACCGCAAGTTTGTTTCCCACGGTACTTGATGGGGTGTATGTGCAAGTGCCAGGCTCTCATATCAATTAGAGAACACAATACACATAAATCGGAACAACCACCTTTAATTTGGGCTTAATCGATCCAATTTTATATCAAAATCGGACCTACGGTTATGACGCGGCGTTATGTAATCGCGCACTGTGTGCGTGCGAAAAGCTATTTCCCATTGAAATTATACACGGAACAGCAGAAATCCAGTTTTTTGTGCTAAGGATACAGTTACACTATGTTTTATCTTATTTGATTTATTTGTAGTAAGAGCATGTGTGCGCATACTTTGACACACACCATGGCCAAAAAATCCAACTTTTGCTTGAAAAAATGGCGAAAAACCATGAATTTTGCGATTTTTTTAGATTTTTTGCATGACGTCATGTTTGACGTCACTGTGACGTCATACACGGTATGTTTGTACTTTTTTTGGTATCAATGGACTCGGGAGGGTCATAGCTATCCATTGGTACCACACATATGATAGTTGATCAATCCGTTCCGAGATACTAGGGGGCGGAATCCCTCCGGCGGTGAGATGGGTCCAAAAAGCCCGGCTCTTTTAGGGTTAAAGGTCCGTGGTCCAATCGCTAATAGCCTCGTCCCCATAACCCCCAGATTTTATCGGAAGTGGTCAACATTTGTGTATCGCCAGAAAGCTACTATTTTTCCTATTTTACCCTTTGAAATCTTAGAGCCAAAGAATGTTTGGAAGTTATGAGCGAAAATGTACCCCATTTTGGTCAACCAATATTAATTTTACAGCGTACTCTATGGGCTTACAAAGTTACATATTTAGCTCTCGCATCAAAACGGATTGTAATATCGGCGCGAAACTTTAAAGAAGGGGTTTTGGGGTGAAGGCCAATCTATCAAGATGAAAACTTCATATCCTTAAATTGGGCCATTCCCCTTAAATATAAACAACAGAGACAGCCAGTATATAGGACCTGTGTTATATGAGATGGGTAGAGGGATACAGGGGTGGCTCCAGAATCGGTAAAGCAGGGGCGAGATGAAGAGTTATGTACTGCGAGTTATCGGAAACAGACTTATTCATCCAGAACTCTTTATTGAAGTAGTATTATTGCTGTATCAAGTGGCCAGGTATATGAAATTCCTAGCTACAATACATGTGCAAAGAGTTATGTGAACCAGTTCAATGTGTTGGTTGATAACATGCAATTTTTAACTCTGCTTTTCGCCCCTGCTTTTCCAATTCTGGAGCCGCCCCTGGAGGGATATCGCTGTAATTGATAAGAAAACTGCAAGTTGTTGCAAATGTGCAGAATCCTATCGAGGGATGAGTTTGTATGAAACAAGTGCTAAATTCTCATTGAGGTGCTCTGTAGCTTGATGTATATAGTCTCGGGGTGAGATTATTGATCAAAAATAACCTTAATGCCACATGTTCAGTGGATTCGACCGGAAAGAGTCCAAATATTTGAAATGGCAAGAGTAATTAAACGTGAAGGATAAGTCTGTTATTAGACATTCAAATGTTATTTTTCCAACTGAAAAATTGACGACAGTAAAGTTTGATAAATAGCAGTGTCCAAAGATATGAAATCCTCCATTCAATGACGCGTTGCAGTATAAGGTCCGTTTATGGACGAATGACTATCAGATGTGTCCATGGGGGACTTTTAGTATGTTAAGATAACCCTATACTTGTTAAAAACATTTAAAAAAATATTTAAAAATCAGTTTTTACAATTTTTGATTTTAGCAAATCACTGATAGTGCCTTAAGTCAGTGTGTGTGCACGTAGGATATTTAAAAAATACATTGGTGTGCTGGTGTGATTTGTATACAAAGCAGTTCTTGACTGTCTACTCCTTTGTTAAAGGGGTCCATCAAAATCAAACAGTCATGGTTTGAGCAATCAATGATTAGATTTGCAAACATTCTACTTGAATATCCTAGAGTAATACTGCCAACTGCTTTTAAGGAGCCGAATACACCCTTTGCATGTTTAGTCATTTGCAGGTATAGCCTCGAACTGGCACTGGAATAAACGAGGAGCTGCAGGTGTTTGAAAGTCTTTGTTATGACAAAAAACCGGTCAGTGATATGGGTAAACACAATTTTAATTTCCCCCTTTGGATTACTGTTCCTCAAAGCTTAATTCCTGTGCCAAAAGTATTTTATGAAGATCAAATAGGCAAACATGATTTTTCTAAAAATAAGTTTAACCTATTTTTCTTGAGATTGGAAATGCCCCTTCATAATCATTGAAATACTCTATAAAAGGATAGTATATGCCCATCTGGCAAGCCTGTGTGGTCATCAATAGTTAGAGCTCAATTATATTCTCAGCTCAAGGTGGCAGTGCTCATGGACCCCAATCTAAGGTCAGCGTTCAATTCAACTAGATCTGCGTTTATTGACATTCATTTTTCATCCTTGGACCTAAGGCGATTGCAGAAATCAAATGAACAAGCCAATTCTGAATACCATTTCAACTCAATTGTCACCCATTGCAAAAGCAAACTGGATTTAACGATCTATTTCTGAAGTACAGTTGGTCAAGCTGCTTTGAGGAATTATTTCAAAAAGGCCTAAATTGAAGAATTAAGCTTTTTCCTTGTTTCACAGTTGCTTCCAAACTTTGATAAATCTAACAAGGTCTAAGGTAATTTAGTAAAACATTTTCTTTTTTTCAAGATTTTCAGAATTTTACAAATAAACTTATAACAATACCAACTAGGTCTGTAAGTTAAAGAACAAAATAATAGTAATTGTGATTTATTATTCAAAAAGTCCTTCGAACCGGATCTTAGCCATCACCTTCAAAAAAGATGAATTTTGTTTTTTTTTTTTTTTTTTTTTTTAATATTTTTAAAATACCAAAGTTCTGTGTAACTGAAATTCTGCTCCCGTTAAAAAATGATATACCCAATTTATAGAGAGCAGAATCGGGAGCTCTGCCAAGGCAAAGAAAAATACTGGAAAAACTGTAGTATATCGATCAATATTTATTTGCGAAAAAATTAGGGAATTTGATGCTTGTTTCTGGAATTATAATGTGAAAAAATTGTACAAACATTACTATATATAAAAGTTCAGAGTTCATATATATTTTAGAAAATACTTATAAATCATAATTCTAGAATCCTTTAACAATATATAGTCTTTCTATTGTGAATAGATAATGGTTTGCATTATGTTATACCTCTCAGCTTATTATCAAATAAGATAAATCATTCATTAACATGAAAGATCCAAAATGCAAATTTTGGTAATATCTTGTGCATATCATGATTGGGTAAAAAAAAAAAAAAAAAAAAAAAAAGGGGGGGGGGGGGGGGGGGGGGGGGGGGGGTCTCAAGTGTGGTTTGGGTAGGGACGTGCCTCCAAGAGTCTGGAAGTAGGACCCATAGCTATATCATTTTTTGCCAAAAAAGGACCCATAACTATACAGAGATGCAAATTTTTAGTCAAATTTAACCCAAATTTGCCATTTTTTCCTCACTTCAAAATTTTGACATTTTAAGAAAATTTGGACAATTTTTGCTTTAGATTGAGGAAATTTGACTAATTTTCCAACAATTTTTAGAAAATTTTGAAAAAAAAAACACCCATTGCTATACCAAAATTGGCATGAAAAAAGGGGTCATTGATATACCAGAAGGCTGAAAATGATGTCTGTGGCACGTCCCTGTATGGTCATATAGGAACATTGAATTTCCGGTATTTACCAGTTTTAAAGCGGCACTAGCACATTTTCACAAAATATGAAAATGTCTTCAATTTGCTTTCAAATGATAGCCTAGGCCATTGGAAGAATACAGATATATTTTACACGTAAAAATAACATACCCCAAAACAGATAGGGGCATTAATAAGACAATCCAGGTAATTTGTAGGCTAACTTTTGGGTTTGCTGTAACTTAAATCAACAAATGTATCTATTACAGGAATGTCACAGACTTGTACTCTTTGATATTAAAACCACAAAGGTCACAGACCGGTGAAACAGGGTGGATGCCATGGGAATCGACTCCAGCATGTGTTTTCTTGTGTTAAACACTATTTCCGTCGTCTGCTGAATAAAATAACTGTTTACCCATAAGGGCACTGATTTCGGCTAAATCATTTCAGGAGAGGGCTTATGTATATAAAAGCTTTCGGCCATGCAAAAATATCAAATTTGAAAAATCATGAGGCTGCACTATTTTTCAAATGTGCCAGTGTCTCTTTAAAACTTTCAAATTCCTTGAAGGGGCATTTCGTGATCCACAACCTTGTCCCCCAACTTACCTCAAAAAAGTAGAGATTTTTATATTATCTGAACCGTTAGCCTTAGTAATCCATGTGTACCAAGTCTTACGTGCAAATTCGGTTGCATCTGTAAGAAATTCGAAATTTTGTATTTTCTGTCCGTAAACGGACAGAAATTACAACACAGTGGCCTATGTGCCCGTGGGAAACAATTACTTGCTCATAACACAAAACCGGAAGATCGGAATGAACTCAAATTTCGTGAATAAGCTTTCTCAAGGATATCTAGGGAACCAGGAATAAAACCGAAGGTGCCTAGAATCCCGAAACTGCACCCTTAATGTAAACCCATATTGGAACGTGATTGACTCATGTACTCTTTAAATTAATCTTGAAATAATTCACAAATGTATTTTTTTTTTCAACTTTATTTAATAAAGTAACAATACAAGACCCCATAGACCCTATCCAAAAGTGGTCCTTTCCTGCCATTCTTGGGGCAAAACCTGTTGAGAATGCAATCACCAACACTCAATTAGTCAATCTGCATTGCTTCTTGATTAAAAAATAATGCAGTTTGCTGCTAACCAAGCACTATAGTAGATTCAACCATCGTGTTACCTCTACCTCTAGTTTTTCTGAAGGTAGAGGCATTGAACAGGGAATGTTTCAGTGGATTGAAATTCAAAACCTGCTAAATCTAGTGAAACGTTTGATAGCAGAGAAAAATCCATTCCTAAAGCTTATGAAAGCGTTTCAAGAGCCAATGTAAGCGCGTAAGTGCATAGCATTTTATGCTACATCTCGATCCCCAACCATTCTGACCAACAGTGTGTTCCAATGGTATTTTAGTTTTAATTCAGTGAATTAATGATGATTTTTGAGCACCCCATGTTTTTGGATCCAAGAAGGAACACAAGTCTTTTTGCACTCTCCATGTGAACCTCAAGTAAACCACAAAGGCAGATTATCTCTTATTCATTCATGAAAACAGGTGAATCAGGCCTAGGGCTGTGACATTTCCCGGGTACCCACCCCCCCCGTTTACGATCTTACCCGGGACAAGAATTTATCGAGCGGGTTTCCCGACCGTCACGTTTAAAAAAAATATAAGTTTAAAATTTTACATTTCTTTTACTACTCACCAGTCTCACGAACATATTACAGGGTCCTGAATGAAAACATATATCCATTAAAGTATACCCAGATTTGATGAAACGTTGAATTTATCATCCTTGAAATGGAAATTGGTGCCGATGTATTTAAACCGAAATCGCAATACAACATTACCTCGTCACAGCACATTGCAATTTCCTTGATGCCCCCACTCTCCCCTTGATGGAAAATTGCATTCACCGCGTGTTTGTTAGGTCGGACCCTCGTTAGTGGTAATAGCTGTACTACGGGCTGTTGTTACGTCAATCTCAGCCGATTTGTTCACTGATCGTTTTTTACGTTGTGAATGGGGTTTAGGGAGAAATAAAGTTTAATAAAAGTACACAAACGATTTGTAGAACTAAGAGTTCTTATAATTAACCATAGAACAGGGGTGTGTTTTTTCATCTCTGTTACCAGTACTAACTTCAAAAACATGGTACATATTTGAAGTATTGTATTGTCAGGGAGATTTTTTTCTTCTAAACTTGGTGCCCCGAATTTTGCTCTAAGCAGTTTCGGGTACCCGGGTAACTTTCGCCCCTAAAATCTAAACGATACCCGGAACCATCATTACCCGTTAGTCACAGCCAATCAGGCACACTATTTCTTTTTTCTGCCTTAATCGTCCCCCACCTACTTTTGGTCTTGGGTTGATTCTACAAAAGCCATGGGTGCCCACACTAGCCCCCTAGTAGAGGAACACATGTAATCCCCATGACCACACTATGGAACAGACTGAGTTGATGCCATTTTGTGTTTCCAAGTCACGACTTTTTCATTTGTAACATTAAAAGTTTGCAAATTGACTTTCCCTTCCCATACAGGAAAAACATGATAAGACCTTTGCAATCTTTAAAAATTGGACAACTTGACTAAAAGGTGATCCACCTGACACATTTTTTTTACCCATCAATTCATTGAATTGATGGGATATTGCATCGAGAGCGTCAATGTTCTTTAATTGTCGTTTCCTCTACTAGTCGGCGGAACCAGTAAAAAAGAATCTGATCGAAGACGATGATAAAGAGACATAAGGGGAGATTTAGGAGAGGGGAGTATTGGGGGGATTGAGGAGTAAAATACGGCATGGAAGTGAATAAATGAGGTGTTTTATATATTTGCATTTTTTTGCGAAAAAGCTGCCTAGTGGAAGTAAGACACATGGGGAATCTCATGTTGGGCTTGATTTTTAAATTTCAGTGACGGGAGTCAGTTTGGGTTAACTTTTGTATCTTTTTGTCAGTTTTGGACATCATTTGATGCCCGCCAGTCGTCCTTTTTTATGAATGCTATTGGTTTAAATTATGTTCCCTTATTAACCGGTTCTCGAGTGGGGGTCTTCGGTTCTTCGGGCGATAATGAAATGGTGATCATGTTACCATATCTACCAATCATGCAAGGGCTTACCAGGTACTGAGGTCAAACACAAGGGCCGTTCTTTGACTTGAGTCGATTGATGTAAACAAACCAGACACATCAAACAATTTTTTGCAAGCCCTTGAATTTTCACATGGAATGTGGGAAATTGATTGTGGTACATATTAAATACTGAGTTCTAATCATGAGACATGGTTAAATTAATAAATATTTTAAGTTAACTTATTGTTTACAGAAGAAGGCCTACTTGTAGATTAAAAATAGATTGGTTTAAAAATATTTTGTTCAAATATTCCCTCTTCCTGATGTAAGTGTGACCATGGGCCCTTTTTAGTTATTAAGGTCAAATGCCTAAAGTGCTACAACTTTGATGGTAAAACTTTCATGTCAATTATGAAATGGTTTTACTTTGAAAGATGTATACGCAAATGACTCAGAAGGGCCCCTTTAAGTTTTGTTAATAACTCGGGGTAATTTGCAACCAAGTCTCAAAGAATAATCGGCAAAAGTACAAAGAGAGGCCCAAATTTGCCTACATTATGTAAGGCTGTACGTGTCTTAAAGTGTTAACAATTACTTCCATTGGTGCAAAGGGATATGCCACAAGATAATGAACCTGTTTTGATTTGTGTTTGCCTTTTTAATATTGCTCCATCATTGCTATTAATGCAAAGTGTTGGTTAAATTATTTTAGGCCTGGGTTGTGAACTTTGTTCCCACTGACCATTTCCCTAAAGGGGGCTGTCATACAGCGGAGCCCCTGTCAATTTTTTTCGGAAAGCTTGATTTTAAAGAGCTCTATCTCAGGATGCAGTTCACATTTTTAGATGGCTCCGTTTTCAGTTTGGCCTTTAAAGTTGACTTTTACTTTCAACATTGTTCAATTTCAATATTTTTTTTCAAATCTCCATATGGACTTAGTTCCTGCTGACGTTTCCTTAAATGGGGGCTGTCAGACGGCTGAGCCCTGTTCAATTTTTTTTCGGGAAAGCTTTATTTTATTTGTAAGAATGCTCTATCTCATGATGGCAGTTCAGAACTATGTAGGTGGCTTCCGTTTTCAAGTTACGAACCTTTTCAACAAGTTGACTTTTCTAAAACCTTTCCTAGCATTTGCTTTTAAAAATTCAATTCACTAAGTTCCTACTGCCATTCCTTACATTTGGAAGCTTTCAATTGCTCTTTAAGACAGTATCCATGGGCTGTATCCTCTTGAGGACATAGGGGCTTGCTCACTAAATTTCAATAAAAAAAATATCCACGATCCAAGATCAAATCTCCCTGATTCCAATATCAAATCTACCTGATGCCAAAATCTACAATGCTTGGCAGCTCTGGAAAGGTAATTCAGGGGTCGTTATGGTAACTGGCCATGCTTTAAGGGCCAGGGGTCATTTTGGTGTCAAAGGTCATCCAGGGGTCGTTATCGTGCCTTTGATATATGGATATTGGTTTTGGTATGGGTAGTTTGCCATTACAATTTTTGTGACTTCACGTTTTCGAGGAGTCATTTGGGGTCAAAGGTCATGTCAGGGATCGTTTTTTGAGTAGCTTGGGCGTGCTTTTACGTATGGATATGGTTTTTGATGTGGTGGTAGAGGTTCCACCGTACGAGTTTTGGTCATGTTTTGGAGGGGTCATTTTGGGGGTTCAAATGGTCATCCAGGGGTCATTATAGGGTAGATTGGCGTGCTTTTGGACCATGGATATGAGTTTGGTATGGTGGTAGAATTACTCGCCGTATCGAGTTTTGTTGGTCCCATTTTTCAAGGTGGTCATTTGGAGTCAAAAGGTCAATCTAGGGGTCGTTAGCGGGTAATGTGGCTGTGCTTTGAATATTATGGATAAGGTTTTTGTATGGTGGTAGTTTTTTGCCGTACAAGTTGTTGGGTCATATTTTCGAGGGCCAGGGGTCATTTTGGTGTCAAAGGTCATCCAGGGGTCATTCTCGTGGTCGTGCTTTGATATTTGGATATGCGTTTTGGTATGATGTAGAGCTTTTGCCATACAAAGTTTTGTGATCAACATTTTCAGGGTTATTTAGGGTCAAGGTCATTCAGTTATCGTTTTTGGGTAGCTTGGCAGTGCGTTTACGTATGCTGATATGAAGTTTAATGTGGTGCGGTGTTCACCGTACCGAGTTTTGTGGTCACGTTTTCGAGGGGGCATTTTGGGATTCAAAGGTCATCCAGGGGTCGTTATCAGGTAACTTGGCCATGCTTTGACGTGGGGATATGAGTTTTGGTAGTTGGTAGAGTTTCGCCGTACTTGTTTTGTGGTCACGTTTTCGGAGGGTTATTTGGGGGTCAAAAGGTATGTAGGGGCCCTTCTGGGTAACCTTGGCGTGCTTTCCATAACCATGCCTTTGAAGTATGGATATGGAAGCACCTGGGACACTAAATAGGGAAATATTCTAGTATTTACTAATCTAGCGGGTCTGCTCAGCTGTGGGGTAATTTGGGGTCATTCAAGATCAAAGGTTCAATGGGGTAACTTGGTGTTGGTGTATGGACATGAAACTTGATGCCAAAACTCTTTAAGGTCACAACAGGTCACACGGGGTCATCAAGGTCAAAGGAGATGAAAAGGGGGTAAACTTAGTAGCCGGTTGAAACTTGGTGGGTCGGGGCGATTGTTGATGAAAATTTTAAAGCTATGCACAAGGAATCAGGGGCATTCAGGTGCAACATGAACCGTAAAATCCTGAGGTGGTCCATTCAATCCAGGTGATCGCAAAACACAGGTGATCCAAATCCAAGGGACGACATAGAAAATTGTACTATTAAAGAGAAACCACCGGTCCAGAACTCTTATGTATCTGCACAGAATGCCCAAGTATGGCCCATATGCCATTTTGACCTCCAATGACCATACTTGAACTTTGACCCCAACATCAAAACATTCTTCCAAGTTAGTTGTATAGCCACCAAACTTCCTCAAGATAACCACTGGCAAAGACCATGGGCTATAGTCATTTGACCTTTAATGAACCCTACCATGACCTATGATCCCACCAATATGCCCCTAAATCATCCAATTGATGGGTTAGCATCTTTGATGCACTCGTTTAAATTATAGCATCTTCATTTGTAGGTTGGATGTGATAACCAAACTGCATTTTTAGATCCATCTATGATAAGTCAATTGGACAGCCATATTGCGACAGTTTCCCATTTTGACTCCCAGGTTAATCTTTTTTTTACCCTTAAAAATTAATTAAAAAAAAAAAGCCAAAAGTAAAAATAATGTTTCACCATTATCAGGGAAACCAAAATGCCTTCAATATCTTTGTTACCAGATTTAGCCCATGACAAACACTGTAGTGGCAGCAGGAGTGATTGACATGCACAACACCGATGTTGACCCATGATCAAGTGCAACGGATGCTCACAAGCAGAAATCGCTCTTTACGACTGGAAGTATATCACCGGATGTAGGTTATGGAATATACAGGCTGATCCTCTTCTACAATCAACAGCAGAAAAGCAAACTTGGAATAAGATCTATAAAGACAAATCATAATATAGGCTTAAAGGCCGACTCGGAAATTTCCTGATGAGGGCACCCTCAATTTTTTTTTGTGGGCCGCCAGGACCACTTAGCAATCCGTTGTGCGTGTGTATGTGTGTGTGGATGTGTGTGTCAAAAAAGTTTTTTTTTAAATTGACCTCAATTGAAAAGTTTAACTTCAATTGGAACCAAACTTCTGTCATAGGTGCACAATGGGATCCCTCATATGTTTATGAGGTGAAGGGTCATGTTGAAAGGTCAAAGGTCATGTGAGGTCAAGTTGAAAAATGGGCTAAAAATGTAAAATTGATCTAAATTGAAAACTTGAAGTTCAATTGGAACCAAACTTTTGTCATAGGTGCACCATTCGATCCCTCATATGTTGATGAGATCAAAGGTCACGTGTCAGGGTCAAAGGTCATGGGGCGGCCCACAGCTTATATTCTTTGAATATAGCGAGTGCGAAAGCCGAGAACCGCGAAATTCTAGTTAAATCATGTTTTTTACATATACATATTGCTTGTCCATATACTTATCACTGTGTGAAATAACTAAGCTCAAATCGAAGTCCTTCATATACAAAATCACAACTTTGTCATAAAATTCTGGATCCGGAATTTTTGTTTTACACGGTATCCTATGGCACTGTTATGTTGTACACAAATGTTTACTGCATGAAAACAAAAAATCTGATTTATCTCTAAACTTTGGAATTAAGGATTTTAGGTTTAGGACTATTTTTAATTACTACACTCACAAAAATTATTTTGAAATCTCTGAGTCAGCCTTTAATTTGTAATTAACATAAAGGTATTATATACCCTGCATTTACATATAAAATACATTTGCACAACTTGAACTGAAATATCCACAGCTTTACAATCACATGGCAAAGGCACAAATGAACAATTCATTGGAAAATTACCAAAGAAATTTTGAGGGAAGGAAAAATAATGTGATTTATATAGCGCCTTTTTACACAATGCGCTGTTGCCTATTATTATTATTACACTGCCTTCAGGAAATTGTAACAATCATTTTGCTTCACCTAGACCGGCAGCCGGCCAAGCGCACAAACCTATCTGCACTTAGAGTGTAATATTCCCCATAACAGCTCCGCAGTTTCACTTGGGTCGACAGGGCAATTGAGATTAAATATCGTGCCCAGGGACACAAACACATTGACAACAGTGGGGTTCGAACTCACAATTTTAACGGTCTAATGATCACGAGTCCTGCTCTTTTACCACTGGACCACACATGCTCTTGTAAAAAACAGCTTATATCTGCAACTTATACTCACAGTGCAACACCCCATCTAGTTTGGTGTCCACATTTTTCGATTACAGTTCCTACAAATCTTGGCCAGCGTTGAACACTCGGCACACTGCAAACGCAAAATGCCTTCTGTGGGTACATTTGCACAGCATCTATTTTAGCTGCAAACACCATGCTGTGTCTTAAGGTCCATCATATCATACTTCACTGCACTGCAGTAAAAATGGATGAAAACAATTTCTGACTTAACGCAGCAGTAACTGTTCAAATTACATTGCGCTGCTGCTGTGTTGAGTCAGAGATGGTTTTCATCCATTTTCACTGCAGTGAAGTATCACTGGATCATTACGCCAAACGCTTTATGTACGCGGCAGGTTGTTCCACGCTGGCCACAATTCTTTTGCAGGAACTGTAGCGTGACTTTTTGACTTATAATTATGTCTAGAACCACAATCACTCAGTCTGTGGATCACTCAAAATCCACTGTAAATATTAATGTATATGTTTAACTGCATATGATAGGTTACACGACATGAATAATTCATTATCAAGGTGGCTCCCATGCATTGGTAGCTCAAGAGTTAGGTCTAAAGATCAATGTGGTCACATCAAAAAAGTTTCAAACCAAAAATATGTCTGACATTTCTGCAGGTTTTAGCTCTCATATGTCAAAAATCACAAAATACTGTTTTTTCTATATTTTTACATTTTGATTTTTTTTTTTGGCAAATCATGAAAGTAGGTGTACTCTTACATAATTTTCTTGCTGCCATGTCATGGAAATATCCATAACTTGATATAAGGCTATTTTTTCCAAAATGTGTTAAATCAGGTTTTTTGGGGAAAAACACATGAACATGGTGGGCCAACGATGTACCAACATGGGTTTATAATAGTGGGTTCGTTTGCGCATACTGCTCAAATACTGTCTCGTTACCAGGGTGCACGTAAACTGCATTAGGAATGCGTTCTGTTTGAAATTCAATGAAAGTTAAAGGTGCAACGAGAGATTTTGAGGCACCCAGATATCGTGTCATAATAGTAATTTCATATAGATTAGACACTCAATAGATCTCTTACCGTATATTTGGCTACAGAAATGTCTTAAAAGAGAGAAAAAAGTGATTTTGATTTGCTTATATTTCAATATAAAAACATAGGCTGAATTTTGTATTTGCTCCTATACAAAATTAGAAATTTCACAATTTTTGTACCAAAGAAACAGTTCTCAGCATAATCCTTTCAAATGGGGATATTTTTGATAGAAAGCTTCACATCAGGGCAAAAATCAGAATTTTCACATTTTTTGGGGACACCTGTTATTTGAAATCTCTCGTTGCACCTTTAAGGGGATTGGTGTCCACAGTCAGGACTAACTTGACCTTGGTATATGACCCTTGACCACATAAGTTTCCCAAGGGGCATCTATGACCCAATTTCTGTAGCAATTGGACTTTTACTTCTCGAATGAGAAACTTTCTTAAAAACTTTTAACCTACGGAGACACAGACAGAATTAAGGACTGGTAGGTGTCACCTCCTGGAATTCTTGCAGGTGACACAAAAACTTAGCACAGGGGTGTCCAAGCTGCGACCCGCGAAGAGTTTGTGTGCGGCCCGCCAGGTCCTTCCCAGAAAAAATCAAATAAAATGCATTAATATCAAATAAAGAAAAATAAATTTTAGAAATCTTATTAAATATCTCACACACAGAGCTAAAGAACCATACAGAAATAACACACAATCCCCACACACAACCCATCTCACTTCTCCCCCACCCATCCCATCTCTTCCCCATTCCCACAAGCACACAAACATACAAGCGGTCAAGTATGCAGATCATCCCCGTATTACATCCACTCCAAGATTTGTATGGAAGGTTTGCAATTGTCTCTAATTAACAGCTACAGACTAACGTGGGTGCAATGGTTGGTTGGAATATGTGCTCATAGTGCCCGGGGGGCCACTGACAGGGAAGTGGTACGGATATGTACGGTCCTTAAGACTCAGCGCCTGCCCCTAAGACCCCGGTTGAAGCATAATTCAGTTGGCAATGTCCCCTTTTGGGGAAATTTTTGCCTCCGAAGCTAAAAATTGTCCCCATTTTTGAGAGATTCTAACCAACTGTGGCCTTAAAGACACTATCAGTGATTTGCTAAATCAGCAAATCGAAAAAATCATCAAAAATCAGATTTTTGCATGTATGTAACAAGTGCAGGTATCCTAACATACCCTGCAAATGATAAGACCAGAAGCAACCTAATAAGGACAGAAGCGGAGATTTTAGTCATTACTGTCCGAACGGACACTTACTACAACACGTAATTGAATGGAGAATCGTATCTTGGAACACTGCCGTTTTCTTCCTTTTCTGTCAATTCTACAGCTGGAAAAGGTAACTTATGAGAATTCTACAGACTTATCCTTCACTTTGAAGCTATTCCTGCAAATTTCAAATATTTTTCAAATCACTGATAGTGTCTTTAAATCTTGGCTAAATTAAAGGTGCGTGTTCCGATCGTCTTTGGGACCCCCTGATTTACCCGGAAGTAGTATCGATTTTGGTATCAGATGAAAGGCCGTATTTTTATCATTATCGTCCTGAAATTTGAGCCCTCAAATCCATTTCATTCCCAAGATATAAACAAAAAAAAACGCCATTTTAGTGGTTAACCATTAATATTAGCACAGTATTGAATAGGGCTTTAAATTTGCAACATGCATTATTGCGTCTATCATCAAAACCGCAAGTTTGTTTCCCACGGTACTTGATGGGGTATATGTGCAAGTGCCAGGCTCTTATATCAAGTAGAGAACACAATACACATAAATTGGAACAAGCACCTTTAATGTAACTTGGTCGAATTTTCTTGTGCTTCGTGTACTTTTGCTCCAGGTTAGCACTCTTGTTCATGCTACCTTTCTCACCTTGTTTGCGCTGCATCAACAGGGTGTAAATTCATTGCCAATGCAATATTACATCTTATAATAAACCAGACAGAAGGTACACACAAAGGGACAACAGCGCCATTTATATGAAAAGACCAGCACCCATAGTGTAATATTTCGAACCATTATTGCTTGCGGCCCGCAAGAGTTTTGGCTTCCACCAATGCGGCCCTTGTGTCAAAAAGGTTGGACACCCCTGACTTAGCACCAATATGAAAACGTATGAAACATAGAAAACGATATGTTGCAGTTGGATGATACACATTTCATAGCCTTCCAGAAATATTTTTCATCCCCCAAAACTGCCATTATATTTTGCTGTAGTTGCTGTAATAAATTGTTTGGAAGGATCACTGTGTATGTGTTGGAGCGTAGTGTACGCGATAACACATGAAAAGGCATGACTGCGTAATATGCCTGTGTCCACCTTGAAGTATGGAATAATTATTACCTCCTACAGAAGTCCCCCATTTGCATTCTTGGGCCATTCTTCGGGATGTCACACATGTGACCGAACTTTATTTGCCTCCCATGATAAAACAATCTAGCAAAATTGGAAACATTATTTTGGTTAGATTTTGTCCAATCCTAACCAAGAATGTTTCCACTTTCGATAGATTGGTTAATTTGTCACGGGAGGGAAATAAAGTTTGGTCACGTGTGTGACATCACGAGAATGGCCCTCTTCAATATTGATAACTGATACTTTTGTATCTATGCAAGAGATAATTTCCTGACGTTGCATTTTCATTCGCTTGCGGTTTTTCCTACAACTAACAGCGAATAGGTGCATTTTGGCATTAAATACACAAAACTCTGTATCTCACTGAGTAATTTACTCCATACTTTAGACTGGACAGAGCATAATGGTCACATACACTCTCAGCGTATATGGTTAGTTCAAACAATTCTTCAGCAGACTATAACTAAACTCATTTGCAATGATTTAACGGTAGCAACGGCATTATGATTACACCAGGAAAAGGCTTACTGTATTATGTACAATGAAATGAAATGAAACTGGCTCATTGCGCCCACTGGATTACACGCTTTATTCCGTCGTCATACACCTTGTACATGATGGAATAAAGTGTGTAATCCAATGGGTACACTTAGCCGGTTTCGTTTTGTTACACAAAATAGGTCGGCCCATGAAACCAACCTTGAAAGGGAATGTGTGATGTTTAAATATAAATACAGCAGTATCAAAACCTTATAAACTTACAGATTAAAAAGTGACATATAAAACATGAGCCGTCTTGCATATCTTAATACTTCTTTCATTTCAAATGTTCACCTAATTTAACTATATTTTTAATTTAAAAAAATACTTATGGCAGTGAACGATATACCATGAGGTGCTATTTTACATAACCTTTAATACATAATATCCAATCACAAAAGTTACACCTTAAAGGGATTAGCAGCGATTTGCTAATTCCGAAACATCGAAAAAATCATCAAAATTCATATTTTTGTATTTTTGTTACTGGTATGAATATGCAAACATAACCTGCAAGTGGTTAGCTTGAAATCCGTGTATTAAAGACAAGGCAGTACTTTTTATCTGATTCTTTCATTTCTATACGTGCGTATCAAAATTCCGACTTGAGATCAAAAAAGCCTTTCTCGGTGAATATCCCAGATTTTAAGCGTGATGTTGTGCCCCATCATCAATACAGTTTGACCTCAAACACAAACATTATTGATCTTTGTTTATTCTGTGCTAGTGTAAACCACAATCAGCTGTTTATTGTAGATTTTGAGACGTCATCGCTGTATGTCTATTTACGGGAGACGGTATGACAAATTTCCTCAAATACTTCATTTTTTCACTATTTGGTGGTTTGTTTCTATATTAAAGCAGTTATATGGAATTGTACACACGTATCCCTGATTTATAAGTTAAAACAAATGCATTTCCACATTTTTCGATTCTCTCGCAATATCGCTGCTAATCCCTTTAAGTTACTTACACATACTTAATTTGAACAAAAGCTCATGCAAAATGGTAACATAAGTGAATTTCAGCTGTTGCACTTACATGCAAAGTATAAGTGTTCCTTATTTATAAGCTCATATAATAAATTCCCATTTCCTTTTGTCCTTGCACATCCATTTAATATAATTACAAAATGAACTATTTCAGTGATTAACAATCAAAACTAAATAAGAAAGGCATGATTTATTGTTTTACCTATCCAGTATTGTGCCAGTGCAGTTTTATTGCAGTGAATATGCCAGCACACTGCTCAAAATACTGGAAAACTGGGCAAAATAAATTATGAAATTCTCTATTTTTTTTTTTTTTTTTTTTTTGGTTTGTTTCTATATTAAAGCAGTTATATGGAATTGTACACACGTATCCCTGATTTATAAGTTAAAACAAATGCATTTCCACATTTTTCGATTCTCTCGCAATATCGCTGCTAATCCCTTTAAGTTACTTACACATACTTAATTTGAACAAAAGCTCATGCAAAATGGTAACATAAGTGAATTTCAGCTGTTGCACTTACATGCAAAGTAAAAGTGTTCCTTCATGCAATAAATTACAACCACATCTCCATAAAACTTGCCATAAAATGCCATACAGTTAATTAAAGGGCATTCCCGGATTCATAATTTTATGAGTGTATACAAGAGCTAGCCTCTCATATCAATGATACACTTAAATCGAAACAAGCACCTTCAATATGTAACCATCAATAAAACTGTACATATACACTTGTCCCTTATTTATAAGCTCATATAATAAATTCCCATTTCCTTTTGTCCTTGCACATCCATTTAATATAATTACAAAATGAACTATTTCAGTGATTAACAATCAAAACTAAATAAGAAAGGCATGATTTATTGTTTTACCTATCCAGTATTGTGCCAGTGCAGTTTTATTGCAGTGAATATGCCAGCACACTGCTCAAAATACTGGAAAACTGGGCAAAATAAATTATGAAATTCTCTATCGGTCAGTCATAATAATGACAAGAAATTATTTTTTTTGCACACTTAAAATTACATTTGATGAATATAATATAATGTGCAATTTCATCAAATCATTGCACTTCACAAGAAATTGCATAAATGTTTTTTATATATGATAATTGATATTAAAGAGACACAAGAAGATTTCCAGAAAGTGCACCCCAAGTTTTTTCGAAACCAGGATATTTACAATACTTACCAATGTGTTAAATCACACTGTAAGTGAATAAGCCGGAAACACCATACTTAATAAAAAGATTATTTAGTATTTGACAGAAAGCACAATAATGGGTACCGTCACCATAGCAAAAATTAAAGTTGTTGGTAAATATTTATAAATTACTGAATACACAAACTTGATGTTTTAACATGTGACCAGGCATGTAGACATATACTGGAGATGATTTCATTGGGTTCTGAAACTTTTAATAAAATTTACCGAGAAATTCCTTCTAAATTTCCATCAAATTGGACGGAAAAAAGTTACCAAATAAAAATAAGCATTCTAGAAACTGATTAAGCTGCATTTATAAGTAGAATTTTTCAATATTTTGCTTAATTGTATATTAGAAACATGCATTGTGAGGGTTTACATGCATGGATGTTAAAAGAAAGGATTTCATTTTCTTTTGGCATGCCAAGAAAAAGTTTGTGCTAATGTGACAGCAATCCGTCATTGAAATACTGTCACATTAGCAAATATTATTCAGCTGTCTTCAAGCATGTTGTTTAACTTTTTTACTTGTCCCTTTGTTTTCTGAGAAGAAATACTATTTGCAATAAAATATTAAAAAGAAACATGATGCATCATCATTTTAGCGACAAAGAAAAATACTTTTCATTCTGCACATTTACGTCACATTAGCAGTAAAAACGTCAAATATTATGTCACAATAGCACAGAAATCTGTCAAATTTCAAATTATCATCACATTAGCACAGTTCCGTCAAAAAAAGTGTCATGTTAGCAAAAGCTATGCTGCATTTTTGTCACATAACAGCCAAGTTTTATGCTATTTCAACTTAAAAAGAATGATAGGAGAGAACCATTTGGTTCAATGAATTATAATTAAATCACATAAATAAATTTCAATGACAAATTCTTATCTTTTTTGCCCTCTGGTAAGTTTTTGGTCCCATTATTGTGCTTTCTGTCATTTTCAGTTGTGCACGGCAAAAAATCAAAGCGTGCTTCTCTATGGATGCCTTGGTTCAGAGTCAAGTTCAAAACATAGTTTTTGGTTTCCTTTTCTACTTGTTTGCCCAATAAACCTTAAAAACCTCCTCGGTAGGTGTCCTACAACCTATCAAATGCAAATATAGAGAAATTTGTATTCTCAGAAAATCTCCTTGTGCGCCTTTAACAGTAGTGCATCGATTTTTGTTGGTAAAAGAGGGTATACGTTTCATATAGAAGTCCCAAGTATGCAAATGAGGTATTGCCATTTAATCCATCAAGCGCTGCTGCACAACATCACATGATCACACAGCCCATGACGTTATCAATTGTAATACCTCATTTGCATACTTGGGACTTCTTTATGAAATGTTTACCTAAAAGAGTGCAAACATGTTTGCACAGGAATAAAGTGCCCCTCTCTCTTTTGAAGAAGTTGGACCAGACTACCATTATAATGTTGCCTGAAGGAGATTGCTACACCTCCACAGAAAGTCTTACCATCCCAGCATTGAATAATGCCGGTTGTACACCTGGGTAGAGAGAAGTCTGGTTCCAAAATAAGAATTATGAACTAGGCAATTTTACCTCATATAGGTGGCCATTAAATTGATAGGGCATTAAGGCAACATACAGGAGCACCAAGGCAATTTTGCATTTACCACTTTGTTAGTAGCCAAAAAGCACCCATATTTCACGGCGACATACTAATAGAGGCTCCAACAGTAACGGCCAATGTACGTCTTAAATTTTTTGATTTTACATCATGCTTGCAGAGCTGCAAAATAGTCTGAAGGCCTCAGTTTAATCCCCGCGATAAACCCATACCTTTGTTGTTGTATTAGTGAAGTTTGCAGAGGAAAATATTTTGGTAAAAGCATGGCGAAAGTACCTTGTAGCTTGCTGAATGACGTGGTGATATACTGCCAAATTGTTTACGCCATCAAACAGTGGCAAAGGTCAGGTATTTGCCGAACTTTGACAGTCCATTAACAACAGCGAGCTTGAATAAATTAGAGCACCCTGCTCAGCGAGAAAATGAAGCCGACTCAGCGAGCCATGACGTCACACTTACATCGTCTGCATCACGCTCCGATTTTATGAAAGCCGGCGTTGTGACCACTGGATATCGGTGAGGTAAACTACCATTTTACATGAAACTAACCTTACAGAACGGTAGCGGAATATTGCCGGAACAAAAAATAGGCGAGGCTGTTATGTCGAAATTGCCGCAAAAGGTGGAATTTTTGATCGACAGCCTTTACGTTGCTGTCTTCTGTGCCAGGTCATCGCCATCTTAAATTTCAGCGTTGCCGTTTCCACTTTACCAGCAATCGTACACTAAAATCCCCTTCCGAAGTGTCAAGTAACAAGAAAAACTTAGAGTCCACGTATGATTTGGCGGGCTTGATAAGATTAACTAAACAATTCTGTAAGTTTTAGCGTGTTTCAGACCTTGTTGTTTCGTTAGATAACTGAAGTATTGACCACAAAACAAAAAATCACTGAATTCAGCAAATTCATTCAGGAAAGTGTTCTCTATTTTGGTGCCCAAAAACTGGCTTCATGGGCACCAAAATTGGCAACACTTTCTTGAATGAATTTATTTGATTTAGGCTTGTTGTCCGCTTCATTTATTTCGATGAAAACATTGTAATATGAGGATTGTTTATTGAAATTGTGATAAAAATATATATTATTTACATAACCACGATTTCCTGTGAACAAATAAGTACATTTTTCTAAAAATAATAGTCACTTTGGCGACGTTTTCTATTTTGCCTTTATTTCAGAGCATGAGGTTTAGGTTAGTTTGTAAACAAACTGGCAATAACCCTGCCAACAGTCCGCGCTCTAATTTATTCAAGCTCGTTGATTAGCAATGACCTTTCACCCAAAAGGCTCATGTGCAGTATTTGCACAAGTCAGTTTGTAATACTAATGAACACAACAATTATGTTCGTGTGTATGTTTGTGTTTGTCGTAATGTTTTTATGCATGTGTATGATCGTATTCATACATGGTTTATACATACAAATCATACTAGCAAACAAGTTTGTGTTCGTTCAAGTTTATGGGAAACTTTTAGGAACTTAAAGCTCTCAAATTTCAGGTACATTTTCTCTTTCAATTTTTTTAGTTCACAAAGGACACTATGGCAGTGTAAGGGCACGGCATTCATTGCCGTCGACAAGGGGATATTTGGTGGGGCAGTCAGATTACCTACGGTAAATTGCCGTAGGTTACTTTGGAGCCTGGAAGTAATCGAGGTACACCATCTTACTCATGAGCACAACACGTTCGCCACAGCAGGGCTCGAACTTACAACCTTTGGCATGTATGTGGGTCAAGTGCTCTATCCACTGGACCACACATGTGCCCATTGTCATTGCAAGATGCCCATATAGTGCAGTACTTCTCATACATGCATGATGTTGAATAATTCATTATACAGGGGGTCTTTTCATTTCAAACATTTGTCTGCACTAAATAACATATTTGATTTATGAAAATTACAGAAGAATGTGTGGAAAGAGCAGACAATTATATGTTTAAGGTTAACATGTTTACCATAGGCATTTAGGGTTAGCATTTTTACCACAGATACACACATTACCAAAGCAATCCCTATGTGTCTTCTTGAAGATGACACAAAAAAGCCTCCTCCCAGGATGCATAATAATGCAGCTCATAATAAAAACTGTCATGCAAAGCTTTCTTCAATCCCTCAATCCAACCAGCTTTTTCACTTCATTAAAATTCTGCTCTGCTATTGCTCTAGCCTGCTCCTCACCAGTACTTAACACATGATTTATAAAACGTTTATTCTTCTGCACCTCTAACACATGTTCTCTTATCGGTGCTATTCTCTTGTTTACGGCCTCGGCCACAACCATTTTGTATTCGGCAGTCTCTAATCCTTTCGCTTGATTGCATATCTCCTCAACTGATAATCCAGAAAATGCAGAGTGAATTGAAATCAGATTAGAAACACCAGGCCTTTTTTCAGGGTCAAAGGTCACTTCTGATGTGAAGTCTGTAACAGCTTTTTTGCACTTCTGGCGGATGTCATCTTCGGAGTCGGTGAGCTCAATGCGGCTGAGAGCGTTAACGGCAGATTTGCTCATTTTGACTGATGGGTCACGTAGACTCTTTATTCTGTCAAAATTACCTGTACAAAAATTTATAAGAAAAAATATAATATAAAAAGTTTTGACGGTTTATTAGACAAGTACAAAAAAACCCCGCAAACCTTGTTTTGAACTTGCCAGCTAGTGCTATCGTAATTGTTCCTATAGAAAACCATGCTTTGATTTTCTATCGTGCACAACAGAAAATACTATATCACCACCTTAGTACATAAAGACTTGTTAGTACATAAAGGCTTGTTCACTTCAGGTGTGATCTAATACATTGGTAAGCATTCCAAATATGAAAAAAAACAGGGTTAACAAAAAATTTGGGGTGTTTCTTTTTGAAAATGTCCTCATGTCTCTTTAAATACCTCAGTAGCTCAGAGAAGGGACACTGAATTGGCCAAAGTACTTCTATAGTCCATTTCTCTACATCCGTGCAGTGATTTCGTAACCTTGACGTAGCTTTTATGCAGGCGTCAAGAATGCCGTTTCTGTGCGCGCATGTAAAAACGCTGTTGCTTTAAGCCAGCACACGCTGTTGACTGGTGTGGTCATCAAATTTTGCGCTGACGTCACTGCGCAGAGGTAGGGAAATAGAGTATACCATACACAAGTTCTTTTTTCTAAATAAGACCTAGTACTCAGAATTTGGACACTCTAGCCCTGGCCACCTTGGTCAAAGCAGTGACAGTCTAAATTATTTTGCTAGCTAATGGTTAATGGTTGAAATCATAGCTAGCTATTATTGGTATTTGAGTCCCAACCACAGCTACTTGCCTCTGGCATGCATGAATAATTTGGTACTTCAGGTCCACATATTTAATGAAAAT
Source organism: Ophioderma brevispina (assembly GCA_023653785.1). Classification (NCBI taxonomy): domain Eukaryota; kingdom Metazoa; phylum Echinodermata; class Ophiuroidea; order Amphilepidida; family Ophiodermatidae; genus Ophioderma; species Ophioderma brevispina. Next base: position 39,092 of record JAMKCH010011459.1, read on the forward strand.
TTATTTTTGTGACTGTAAGAAATTTCTTTGCAAGGGATTACTTTTCCCCATATATAGGCATTAATAAGTTACATACTACGGCCAATCAAGAATGCTATTCTCATGACTGACATATGCAGAGCAACATTGTTGCCCATGGGGTAACAAGATGATAGGAACCTGTGACAAATTCTGTTTCCCGACCATGGATGACCCAGATAGGAGTTGGTTTATAATAATCGTTAAACACCTGCAGCTGTAGATGCAGCCATTAGAGCCAAAGAGTAGGATATGATCAATTAGGCAAACTAACTGTGATTGGCTGCGGTATGGGAAGTATTCTCCATAATTGTTATTGAATATCCTGGCAAGATCCTTAGCTAAGGCTAGATGAGGCATCTGATCATCACCTACAGGCCATGGGTAGATCTGCTGAAAACAACAACATTCATTACATATATGTTCAATAATCCCGCCCTGTGCTCTTTGCTGTAACAAATGGATAAGACACTAGGCTCTAATGGACCGTTGAATCACAACTTATGCAGCGTGGCAGTCCCAGCTGAGGGGGAACTTGTATTCTATGTGGATCTCATGCTCAGACATGTATGGACTACTAGCTAGCTAAAACGTAACTTTTGGCTTGTAAAAAAGACAATCAAACAAGCTATTTTGGTTTGATTTGTACCTAAACAGCACCAGTAATTGAAACATCACACACTCAACACATAATTTATAAAGTGACCATGGCAAATACCCCCCTATTTGTATTTCCCATGATTGGCATACCCTAAAAAAGGTACACTGTACACTGAAAGATCTCAAAAAAACCGAAAGAAACAGGTCAAGTCACCCCAAACCAAGTCAACTCACACCAACCTGCCCCCACTGCAACTAAAATCACCCCCAAACCAAAGCCCCCAACCAAACACACACACCCAAGAAACCTAGGGGCAGATCCAGGATTGAAAAAAGTAAAAATTACCGGGGAGCTGAAAGGCTAAACTGTCCAAAATGGGGCTGTTTTGCAACCTGTTTGCAGATACGGAGGGCGCGCCAGTCCGACCCTCCCTAGATCGCGCCTGCATGAAAACCCATTCCAACTTGCCCTCAAACACTCGCCCCACCCTACACCAAC
>JAMKCH010011460.1:0-49562 GCA_023653785.1 Ophioderma brevispina
GAACAGAAGCTCAAGTATACCATTACTCCCATTTTGATGACGTCATTCAACTCTAATTTTAACCCCGGGGGATAGCAAGGATGGTCAGGAAGGATATCAAGTAGGCTTTTAGGCATTTTCCAGTTTGTTAAAAGAAATATTTCTGTACTATTTCTGACTAGCACATGACATATATACTGCCAAAGTCACCATTTCTATGAGCAGTTATTATTTTTAGGTCCAAAAACCAATGTATTCAGATTTTGCAGGTTTTTTAACACTTCTGGGCACTATCAGCCAATCTGATTGGTCATTCATAGGGTTACATGATGTTATTAGCCAATCAGAGACATGGTAAGAAAAAACAAGGAGCATAACAGAAATGTAGGTCTATTTTGATTGGTTACTCAGAGGTTATATTATGCTCTGTCATAAAATGAACCAATCAGTGAGGCTGTAATAAAGGTGGTAGATCATAGGAGGGTTAACTATTAATATTGATGATGCTATCAGATCCACCCAATTAAAGGTGCAACGAGAGATATCACATATCAGGTGTCCCTAAAAAAATCAAAAGTACTGATTTATGCCTTGATGTAAAGCTTTCCATCAAAAACATCCTCCTCTGAAAGGATTAAGCTGAGAAATGTTTCTTTGGTACAAAAATTGTGAAATTTCTAATTTCGTATAGGAGCAAATATGAAATTCAGCCTATGTTTTACATTGAAATATAAGCAAATCAAAATCACCTTTTTTTCTCTTTTAAGAATTTCTGCGCGAAATTACAAGCGTAAAGAAATTATTGAGTGTTGTTATTTGGGGTGCCACAATCTCTCGTTGCACTTTAAGCCGTTATGTGCAATTATGAAATTAAATAAAACCAATAAAAAGGAGCACAAAAATAATAAAATTTGATGGTACAAATGTCACACCTATAGGGCCAAGTATTATTGACATATGTGACCCACTCCAAAACACTCAGCCCAATCGATAGGGAATCACACACATTTACTATTATCAATATGTTGTTGTCCAAACACATAATCCCTGTTCCAAAAAAAATATTTTTTCAAAATAAACAAAAATACTAAAGAATATACAATTTTAATTGTTTGTTAATTTATTAAAATTAATAGCAATGAGTAAGATAACCCTTTATTTAAACCTACCTGGGTATAAAAGGTAAATTTTATTATTTAGTCATTGTTTTGAAAAAGGGGCAAAACCCTTATTTTACATGTTTTCTTCCCAGGGTTTTCTTACAGTAACAGAAAATTGGCACAGACTTGGTATAAGTCTAAGCAATCAATATCTTGAGCATAGGCTAAAATAACACTTAATTTTACTCTTCTCTCCTTTCAATTTTAGTTATAAAAGAGAATGGGAAATGAATTTGTCAGAACTCAGAAAGTGAATACTGAAATGAATCTGTACAAGTCTTTGAGCTTGATTGTTGTAGCATACAAAGATATACTAAAAATGCATGTTTCTGAAATCTACCCATGTTTCAGGATTTTCTGAGATAACCTACCACATATCTAAGAATTTTCCGTTAAAAATCAACTATTTGAGAGGCATATTTGTAAGCCTTATGTGAATACCCCTGCCTTGAGTTCAGAGCACACTTTCTCACAACAATTATTACTATCTTAAATGGACTACATTGACAAAACTTGTACATTAATTTACACTCAAAAGTTTACCTCCCTATCAGAAATACAAAATACCAAGACTAAAATGAGACTTAAACATGTATTTTACAGTCAACGAGCGGGTTATCTTCAAAAGAGTCTTCAAGCTCATGCTTATTACTTTCAAAAGGATTCACATCTATCTTGAAATATCTTTCATTATGTTCTTGTCAGACCAAAATAACGGTTGGGAGATGACAGCATGCTCCTTGTTGTTCCACGCACAACAAGATCTGTTGGTGATAAGGCTTTCGATAATACTGTGTCACCTGAAGAACCCAAGTTCACAACTTGTCACTGTCACCTGAAGAACCATTTCAAGAGCCACTGACCAAAGACTTGGCATAATAGTATGTTTGATGGGAATTTCTGACTAATGGCAGCTATTACACTTACGACATTCTTGTGTACACAAGACAAGATAAAGCAAATAGAAATGGCTAGGAACATTATTCACTATTTCATGACAGCAGTTTGCATGTCAGGTGCATGTGTACTTGTGCACATGTGTTTGCACACATCCCGGACACACACACACACACACACACACCCACACACACACACACACATCAATCATGTCATCAATTCTATCTTGAAGGACTCTTCAAAATTTTGCACATAACATGCTTAGAAATTCACATATTCATGCCACTTCCTTCAAACCCACCTCCGGTATCTTGTTTAGTTCAACACCCTGAAATTTGTCATCATTCATGATATTAATTTACCCGTCTTATTTTTCCCCAAGACACTGACAAACACAATCTCCACACACGCCTACATCATTACTCTCACCTTCAACTCCGCAAACTATATCTGAGATCATTCTATTTTTTTCGCATCGGCAAAAATATGAGAAGTCCTATCAAGCATAAACTAGCAAAAAATCAATACACGTTATATGGACCATAGAATCGAACAGCTGAAGGGGTGGGATGCTATAGTGCCGCAGACAGGATGAGGTAGGTATGTGTATTTTCCCTGATGTAATATGGAACTCTCAAGGTCTTGAGCCCTACTTGCCCAGTTGCTAAGTAAATTCACGTCACGCAATATCACTGGTGTGTTATCGATAATTTTGGTGCCATTAGAGATTCTGCAAACACACGGAAGCTGATATCATATGCATATCGTACACGTACCATGACTAGTTTTAGTTTTGCCCCGAGTATCTGGTCATCTTTTTCTTTCTTTTCAAATTAAGCAGCAGTTGGGACTGCTGTATGTTTTTGACGTATGCAGTATCGGTCTGAAATACAGATATGCCTATGTGAAGAGAATACATTTTCCTTACTAAAATAATGATAATGATAAGTTTAATGCATATTTTATCAAATTTTAAGACCCCTTTCTGATCCCCAAAATTAGCAGTGACATGGCAGTTCATTAAAGGTGCAACAAGAGATTTCAAGTTGTCCATATTTTCTGTGATATGTGGTGATTTCCTATATATTAGACACTCAATAGATTCCCTACCTTTTATTTGGCTACAGAAATAACTTAAAATGAAAACAAAAGGTGATTTGTATATGCTTATATTTCAATAGGAAACATAGGCTGAATTTTATATTTGCTCCTATAGGAAATTAGAAATTTCATAATTTTGTTACCAAAGAAACAGTTCTCAGCTTAATCCTTTCAGATGGGGATATTTTGATTGAAAGCTTTATACCAGTGCAAAAATCAGAATTTTCATTATTTTTTAGTGATACCTGTTACTTGAAATCTCTCGTTGCACCTTTATCTGATAACATTGAAATCAGCCATTTGAAGTCACTAAATTCTATTTGTTCTAGTCCTGGGGTCCACCCTACTTTGGGTATATGTAAAACATTTAAATCCCCTAATTCCATAATTTTCAATGTCTTCTCACCTAAGACACCTCAAATCTCTTTCCACCAAAATTTTAAAATGGTAAAAAAAATATATTTGAATGTAACAAGTTTGACATAAATTCTGTGTCCAGATTATACAATCGATCATGTTATTCAAACATATTAAAATGATTTAAAACCTTCTGCAGTATTGAATCAAATATCATGTAGAGTAACTGCATGATTGATACTTTGCAAAATATGACTATAGTAACACAATGTAAGGTAAAAAAAGTTAGTCTCACATACCCGCACGCATAAGTATGTGGAGTCACTTTTGCTACATAACCCTTTAAGTGATGAGCCCAATTTCAATTTTTGTTGTGGTTGTCAGAAAAAATGGAGAAATTGGGAGAAATTACGACCTTGTTGCATTCATAGGACGATGTGTTGGTGAGATAATAATACCATGGTATTGGCATATTGACTGACAGCATGAGCAAGTGGGAGTTTCTACACACACCGTCATGAAGCTATACAACTAGTGTGTGGCTGAAGGCTGCATCCAAGTATGAACTACGCATTCATATATTACCCCAATTTTACACCATGCTTGTCGATTAACTTCAATAGCTATCCAGTTTGGAACACACTTCACTGACACATGTCACTTTTTGCAGGTATCTTATTTGAACAAGAGAAATAAAACAGGCTATGTTCTTTGAAGCACTACACAGCTGAACATTTTTACTGTGGGCTAAATTTTGCAATATAATTTTTTGAAGATTGAAAATTAAATGTTAGAGTTGTGAAATCAAAATTAGGTCTGTCAGATGCAGTACATTTTGCAACTTTTGCCCCCCCAATATCTGTCATTATCATAGACAATGACAGAACATGGAAATACAGGACCACTGAGATGAGAAGGTAATTGGCCGGGGGGGGGGGGGGGGGGGGGGGGGCAATTGGTAGCACACTCTTATTAAAGAGACACTGGCACATTTGAAAAATAGTGCACCCTCAAGATTTTTAAAAATCAATATTTTTGCATGGTTGTAAAGCTTTTATATAGCCCTCACCTGAAATGATTAAGACCAAATCAGTGTCCTTATGGGTAAACAGAACGATTTTATAATTAATGTCGCCGGCGACAATTAATTCAGCAGACGATGGAAATGGCGTTTAACACAAGAAAATGCACGCCGTATACATGTTTCCCACGACAAGTACCCTGTTTGACCGGTCTGTGACCTTTGTGGTTTTAATATCAATGAGTTCGAGGCTATGATATTCATGTAATATACACATTTGTTGATTAAAGTTATGGAAAACTTAAAAGTTAGCCTTCAAATTACCTGGATGTCTTTAACCGCTTATTAACGTCTCTGTTTTTGGGTATGTTATTTTTTATGTGTAAAATGTATCTCTATTCTTCCAAAGGCCTAGACTATCATTTGAGAGCAAATTGAAGAAATTTCACATTTTGTGAAAATGTGCCAGTGCCGCTTTAAGTCAAGGCGGACTAGGAGCCGAAAATCTGAAAAAATATATCGCGGTCCGGGGACCGTGAGTGTCGTCTGCCGTCGCGGTTTGTGAATGGGACCAAAGGTCACATGAGGTGACCAAGGTCACTGAGGTCACCAACATGTCACCCCACCCAGCCACCTCCTTTCCACCAAGTTACATCACCGTAGCCCTTACAGAACTCATACGGCATGTATTATGGGTTAACATTTTGACCACAGACACACACACACACATACACATACACACTTACACATGACCAGAGTAATTCCTATGTGCCTTCTGCAATTCTTGCAGACGACACAAAAAGTGGCTTGTGGTCAGAACCAGGAGCCACTTTTTCATGACCAGGATTCATATAATATTATTACAAATGCTAATAAAAACCATTACCCCAATTTTCATAACTTTCTTCTGGTTATTCTGGAGTCATTCTGCTTCTTTTGCCAAGACCCAGGCACCATCTAGGGAAAATAACTGGTGCTTGGGTCCCCCCTTTTCTCTGTCCCACTGGGCGCAAGAAGTCAGGGCCCATTGGGTAATAATCGCCCAGCGCCCAGCTAAAAGAAAGCCTGGTTGGTAGATCCCCTCATCCCAGCCCCATCTAGGAGGTCTGGGAAGCACTTAAAGCAATATTGGCACATTTTTTGAAGAGCGCCCCCAATTTTCAAAATTTGATATTTGTGCATAGTTACGTTGGTAATTGTCTAGGAAACTATACCTGCGAACGAGAATGCTAAAAAATGCATATTTATCACAAAATAAGCGATTTTGTAATTAGAATTGGGATCCCAGATTGGACTTAACGGCAGAGCTGGAAATGCTACGTTTATGTCCGTCCATGATGAAATAGTGCCACCTCGAGAAAATATAACCTCTAACTTGACTTGCCCGAACTATTAAAACAACTAATGGATGAGCGTAGACACGTACATGGTGCTATTTCCCGGCTATTTCACATTGGAAGGCCGTTTCCAGCAGCCGTTGAATTATGATCGGGGATCCCCGATAATAATTATTCTAGTACAAAATTCCTTCGTTTGTGGCACAGACATTTTCGAACTTAACCATTCACAGGTATAATTTACTAGCCAGTTACCAATGCAACCGTGTAAATATCTCCAAATTTTTGAAAAATTGGGGGCGACCATCAAAAAAAATGTGCTAATATTGCTTTAAGGGGCTTGCTTAAATATTTCTTAAGATTTGCTTCTAATAGGCCCTTTTCAATGCATGTCATAAATTGAATATGTTCATCATAAATCTCTCACTCTCCATCTCTCATTCTCCATCTTTGGGACAGTTTACATAACCTGTATATCTATACCCTCAAGGATCATATCAGTTCTTGGCAGGCCTTTGAAAATCTGACCAGATTACATGGCATACACACTGACTCTGACACATTAAACTCAGAGGAACCAATCCCATACTGCATTGCAATGTGCCTATTTTGTAATGTACAAAACACATGTCAGTACTTAAGAATAGGAAGTATTCAAGAAGTTTAATAACCAAAAGACATTTCATGATCATGCTAATTGCTTTGTGGGCTAAAATGAGGGTAGAAGTAATGGTTTTTATGTGTTAAGAATAGTTAATTTTGCAGGATTACATGACCTTATTGAGGTTAAATTCCCAAATTGTGGGATTGAATAAATACAATCTCAGCATTAACCTTAATGCCCTAGCTGTCTTTGAACATGATCATCCTTTTGTTTATTGTTCAATACTGGATTCTTCATTATGCTCCTTTCTGGCATTTTGGAAGTAGTGGAGAAAGGGGGGAGGGGAAATTTTCCCTCCCCATCAAAATGTCCATAATTTGTCCCCCTATAGAACCTTTTGGCTTGTCTTCTATAGTTTCCCCAGTCTCAATTTTTGTCCCCTGGGAGTGAGTCGCCCAATTTCCCCCACAACATAATTTCTGGTGCTTTCACTGTTTGAAGAATAATGTATTGATAAGTTCAATGCATGATAATTCATTCACTCTAGGTCTTTACAAGATTCTTTTGAAGTTTTGTTTGAAAAGTGTTTAATCCCACAAAATGCTGCACACTTTGTACCTTTAGTTTAGTGGTATTTTATCCTTTGTGTTCAAATGCCAACATCTCCAGTCAGGGTGCATCAAATTGGATGACAAATTTATCATTTTATTAGTGAGGTTTATATTAATTAGGATTGAAAAACATAACTTTAAAATATTTTGTGATTTTAGGATTTTTTAATAACTGATTCAAAATCATTTCACAAAGTGACATGACAATGACAGTAATGACTCTTGAAAACAGGTCATAGCACACAGGTTCTCACTCACAGATTGGTCATTTTGAGAAATTGGCCTTTAAAGTAAAAACAAAACAAAAATCAAAGGAAGTGACAAATTTTGTCAAAGCAAGCAGAAACCATATTAAATTATGTATAACTTTAAAGCTTATAATATTGGGAAATTACAATATCATTCTCTTAAAAATGCAGAAAGTCAGAACTTTGTAATACAAGGCGATGATTTATCAAAACAAATCACCATATTTTTTTCAACCAAATCAGATCCCTCACAAGCGCCCTCCGACAGACAGAGCTTGATATGTCGCTAATTAAAGGCTACTTACTGTTTGAGACACATCACTTCATTTTCTAGCGTCTCCTCCTGCCCTTGATGGACTTTCTGTCAATGCATTTTTACAGCTCTCAAGATGCCCTGTTAATTTTCATCAGCAAGAAGTACCACCTCTGAAATGCCCCTCTGCAAATAAGACGAATATAAGAGAGTGTAATTGGTAGTGACATATGAGCCTGCCTGTATGTCAATTTTGTTGAGAGCGAAAAGGGGTTTAATGCAGCCTGCTGTGTTCTTGCAGTCCTTCATTTCATAACAATGAATGTGCAAGTTTTTAACTACCAATATAATTAAAATTATAACATAAATAAGAAAAAAAAATAATTATCTTATATTACAGTTATACCCTTGCACACTTACTCCCTAGGACGAATTAACATTATACCAGTCACACCTACGTTGCGTCATGCTTCAAGTTATTCCATGGAATGTGCGTATCTAGGTGGATGAATACACAATTGATATGGCTGCGGACAGACCCGTAACAGGATTTTTTAGGGGAGGGACGATTTTTTTTTTTCAAAAGGTGATTTTCCCCAAACAAGCGGTTCTCAAACACAAGTGTCGCCTGGTGCGCGCCATGCTTATGATGAGTGTGAACGATATGATTCGAAAGAAAAAAACAAATGCACGGGAACAGTGTTATACAAAAGTATTTGAGTTTGAAGTAAATCGGGATAGGGTTTAGCCAGAAGAGCAATTTTAAAAAATTAACACGAAATGTATGAAAAAATTAATCGCGGACGTTGGATCGCGAGTGTCGTCTGCCAGTGCGGTTGGGAAAGGGGTCAAAGGTGACATGAGGTCATCAAGGGTACATGAGGTCCCCAAGTACATGGGTCACAAACGGTCACATGGGATCACAGAGGTCAATGGGGTCACTGAGGGTCACATGCGGGTCACGAGGTCACATGGGGTCCACTGAGGTCACATTGGGGTCACTGAGGGCACATGAGTCACAAAGCTCACATAGGGTCACAGACAGGTAACAAATGAGCATTGGGGTGTTCACAAAGGGTCGAATGGGGTCATCAAGGTCACATGGGGTCACTGAGGTCACTGGGTCACATGGGGTCACTGGGATCACATGGGGTCAATGGTTCGTAATAGGGTCACAAGTCACATGGGGTCACAACAAAGGTAACATGGGGTCACCAAGGTCAAAGGAGGTCACCGAGGGTCACCCCCACCCCGCTGCCCTCCCTGAAACAACCCCGACCCTTCCCCCCTGACAACCCGCCCCCCTCCCATGACACAACACCTCCCCATGCATCCCACCGACATCCTGGCACAAATGTCAAATGGGGTCACCAGGTCACATGAGGTCACCGAGTTCACCGAGGTCACCCACCCGCCCCCTCCCTGACACACCCGCCCCCTCCCTGACAACAAACCCACCCCCTCCCCATCGCATACCACTGACCACCCCTGGCACACAGATTTGTGAATGGGCCGAAGGTGACGTGAGGTCAGCAGGGGGCAGGTCACCAAGGTGGCATGGGTCACAAGGGTCACAAAAAGTCACCCATGGAGGTCGCAAGAAAGTCACCAAGGTCAACATGAAGTCAACCAGGTCAACAAGGTAACGAGGTCACCCGCCCACCTCAACCGACGCACCCCCACCCCTCACCGACGCACCCACCCTCCCGCGCACCCTACCCCAATGCCACCACCCGACCCTCCCGACGCACCCTACCCCTCCCCGACGCACCCACCCGCCACTTACACCCACCCTGCCCCCTCCCCAACACCCCACCTTCCCCCTCCATTGATTCACCACACAAGATATGGTATAGTTTTTCCATGTAGCAAAGGAATTTTGCATATCCGATGTACCATTTTAGCGATTTAAGCAATATGCATATTTTAATTAAGTCATTTGATACTAAGCCGATGTATGAGGAACTTCAAAATGGCAAGAAAGATGCACGCACCATAATGAGTTTTCGTGCAGTGAAGGCAAAATGTTGCATATCCGATGTACCGTTTCAAAAATATGCGATACGATGATTTTTGATATCAAATTGTCATTTGATATGTATTCGCCCGAATTGCCCAACATCTAATCAGATTGAGAACTCTTTAACCCGCTTTCCTTCCACCAATTTACATTATTATAAGCCTTAAGGAACTCCAGATAACTTGCACACAAGCCTTGCGGGGTAAGTGTTGTCATTTTGACGGGCCAAAATAAGCTAATTAATATTCATGAATAAGCAAATAATGCAGCCAAAAGCTACACATAATATTTTGGCACCTCACTTTATCACCCTACCAAGTGTGAAGTAAATCGGGATTAGCGTTTAGCCAGCAGAGCATTTCAAAAAAGGTTAACCGAAATGGCTGAAAAATATGCAAATAAGCTAATTAAAATTCATGAATATGCAAATAATGCAACCAAAAGCTACACATAATTTTGCGGCACCTCACTCTATCATCCTATCAAGTTTGAAGTAAATCGGGGATAGCGTTTAGCCTGCAGAGCATTTTAAAAAAGGTTAACCGAGTCATACGGACGGACGGACACACAGAATTTGGACTGGTATGTGCCTCCATGAACATTCGTTCAGGCGACACAAAAATGGCCCCTCCCTAAAAGGGGGAGGGGTGAATTTGGTAAGAGTGGACCTTATCAAAGTTTTAACCTTTTTTAACAAACAAACATAAAACCTGTAATTGTTGGCTCGCTCCACTCACAAAATCTATTTTTCTGGCTTTCTTAGCCTTCTTTAGGGTTTTTTGGGGCTTTTGGGGAATTTGGGGGGGAATCTTCCCCCTCTCCCCCACTGGTTACGGGCCTAGCTTGCAATATACCCATGTGTCGTGTGATCAAGCAAAATGAGTCTAAAGTCGGTCAGATTCAATTTTTCTTTTCCATATAACTGTATGCACCATTTAGAAAGCTACATTTTGCTGAAACCCCCATTGAAATTGACCAATTAATTCCAAAGATATAATCAGTTGAAGGGTGGCAAAAACAATAGGAAACAAAAGACATTTTCATCTTTGTTTGGTTATATCTCAAATCAATATTTGCGACTTCCAACTCATTTTGCTTGATCACATCACATAATAGGTTAGTGCTCCATGGGTACTCCTGATGCAGAACAGCTCAGAACGATTGGCATTTTTTGTGTGAAAATGTCAGGCCATGAAAACATTACCGTATCACCTATGTAGCACTTGCAATACATCTGTAATTTCTCTACCTTCCACCACTAGAAATCATTCAAAATATGTTAACAGAAATAACCGAGTTTATATGTGCTCTCATGTAAATAAGCTTTCAACTTTTATGCTATTATTTTAGTAATTCTATCCATTTATTTACCACTTTGGTCATTATCTTTCCACAGAAAGATGTTCAATTCAAACATCACTATTATTATTATTAAGCTTAAAAACAATCAGAAATAGGGTAAATTAACCGAAAAGTTGTTTTGCTACTTGTCTCAATTATAGTCCTCACAAACTGAACAGAAGTAAAGTATGCCATCTTTTACATACTGATTCTACTGGTACATAGAAACTTCCCATAGTTACATTCAGATAAAACAGGCTTCCCTACACAACTTTGAAGTAAAAATTACTTTCCCTATAAACCAATTCACTGCACACCTCCATAAGTAATATGCAAAGAGCAAATTCATATGGCACCTCAAAAACATGGTAATATACTGGCCCGATACATTCCCTAGGTAGCCCATTACATGGCTACTGACACATATATTGATGACCAATTATTATTTACTTCTGTGCACATAGTCCTGCCTGACTTATTAGGAGACAATGTAGTGTCTTGATAGAGTACAGCAGCAAGAGACATTCAGCCCTGTGTTAATGCCCTCTCAATTGAGAGGGTTTTCCATGTCACTTCTCAGGACTCATTTCTTTGGATTTCCATCTTCCTTTCCCTATCCATCCTACCAGTACCTACTTCTGTTTCATTGGCCCTTGATCTTTCAGTACTTGGATACATATAAATCACAATCACCTCATTATCATCACGTTGTACTTATGGACTCCAAAAAGATGTACTGCATTTCAATGGAACAAGATGAGATTTTTTGAGATACAAATTTCCTCTAAACAATTTGTACTTGGTCAGTTTTATAACCCTTATTTGGACAAAGAAGTAACAGAAAATGAACACTCATCATCTTCTTGATCTTAATTACCTAAGATGGCAAAACTAGTTGTGAACTGCCTGCGATGAAATCCTCCCAAGAAACAGAAAAGAATGGTTTGATTTTTCTGTCACGCCACAACAGAAATGAAAATCCTCAATATGGTAAATAACCGATCACCCTAATTCGTTATTTATTCCGATTAACAGATTTTTTTAAACAAAAAAACTTTCAAATCGTTATTTCGATTCCAATTTTTTCTGTTTTTTAAGTTTTTTATTTTTTTCTTTTTAATAATGATTTTTTCTGCCAGAAAGTAGCAGATTGATTTCGAGGTAAAACCACTAAATGGCGAAAATAGTCATTTAGGAGCAACATACACACTCTTTGTGTACATCAAAATAATAAATTGATTGTTTGCAGTTTTCGATTTATTTTCACCTTTTGGGCCATCAGTCTGGACCTCTTTTGATATTAATTTACTCGGTATAAGAAAATGGATAAAAAAGAGAATTTTGCCGATACCAATTCGATACCGATAAGGTCATACATGTAATCGGCCCGATTTCAAGTATACCGATCTATCGGTTTATTCTCTAATCAGCATCTATTGATCTTAACCTAAAGATGCAAATACACATACATACAACTATTACTCTTGCTATTGAGAAACATAGTCCCTCTCATACCTCTCCTGATAACAGCATCCATCATAAGCTATCATACAGTAGAAATTGATCCTGGATTTGGTAATGTGTACACTGTGTTGACTGCCAAAAGATTTGCCGTTTTATTTCTCACATGCCGATATGTTTGGGCGTACCGGGCCGCCACACAGAAAGCATTCTTGCATGTACAGAGGGTGATTGTATTACCACTACATCTATAAATTTCACTTCAAATTGTCACTCTATACCCTGCCTTGCTAGCTATTGCTCTATGTACAAATTGCTGTTTACTACTCGGTGCACTGAAACAAGGCTTACATTTTTTTCAACCAAAGCATTTGGGCAATTAGCCGAGTTGCAGTTATATCGCTTTTGTTTGCATTGTTGTTGTTGGTGTTGTTGTTGTTGCTATTGCTGCTGCTACTCAAGACTCAAGAGTTTACTTGGTATATGATTAGGCCTAAAATAATATGTTTGTTTGCCGTAACAGAGATGGTCGGTCGGTCGGTCGGTCAGATTTGTTTTAGGTCTTCACAATGTTCTACTTTAAAATGTATACAACATGCCACTATTTAACATTTTTTTTCAATGACATAGCAACTACTTGTTGTAGTTGGTATGTTGTCGTTGATATTTTTAAAAATATTTTTTTAATTGTGGATGGAAGTGGGAATTGCTGCCAATTATTTTCTTCCCCCCCCCCCAAAAGATTTTTGGCAAAAATCGGCGATTTGGGTCCAAAAATCACACAATTTTGGTAAGAATCAGCGATTTTGGGTCAAAATTGGTTTAAAATCTCAGAATTTTGGATAGTTGCATTAAGCAATTTAAAATACTGAACAAGTAACTTATGAATAAATAGTCATAACACACTAGAGATCAGTGCTTCTATATAATGTAGGGAAAACTATCATTCTTAATGTTTTGTCTCGGAATTCACATGGCTTTCTATCATTCACCGGAGTTTTTATTTAGTTGTTCACATCAATATAACACTTGCCTCAAAATTTGTGCAATGACATGTCGCCTGCCATTGCAGTTTGTGAATGATAGGCCTTATATGACCTTTGACCTTGATATGTGACCTTTGATCTTGCAATATCCATGCAATATCCATAAACCAAGGTTGGTTTCAAGTGAACTTCAATTTTTCAATTGAGGTAAATTTTCAGCCTATCTTACAACTTGACCTCACATGACCTTTGACCTTGGTATGTGACCTTTGACCTCATCAACAAATGAGAGATCCCATGTTGCACATATGACTGAATTTTGGTTGAAATCCGTCAAAGTATGCATATTATGCAAATGTTAATTCTTTTTCACAACAGACAACATCATCAGCAGCCTACAACATCAACAGGCAACAAAAGTGGACAAAGTGATCCCTATGTCTTGCCTGCTACGGCAACACAAAAACAAACGTATAAACCTCTCATATTTCCCCACAATTTTAATTTCTGTAAATTCACTTTATTATACCGAGTCCAAAGCTCTCAGACGGACTCCAAATGTTTACGCATGTGAAGAATAGCGAAAAGTTGCGCTATTAATGTTGGGTATCCATGGCATGCTGCCTGTAAAGTATCTTGTGTTTCACTTGGCTTTAGCCTGCCATGTAGTCTACCATAATGTAATCAAGATGCATGTTTAGGATATGGACAGTTTGAGACTTCCCAGCAGGTTAATATCCCTATGCATGTCTGCCACTGCAGATTGTATATGGGGGTCAAAGGTCACATGGGGTCATTAGAGGTCAATCTATACACCCTGTATGAGTCTTGGGCCAGTGGTTCTTTGATCGAGTATGAAGTTAATTGATCAATTGGTAAAACAGTATGGGTGCAATAAGTGGAGGGTTAACATTTCACACACACTACCAAAATACATGTAATCCCTATGTGCCACTATGTTTGCAGCAGCAGACGACACAAAAACCTATTGGAAATTTCCAAAAGTAGCATTTGTTCTTATAGGAAATCATCAAAGGAGTCAAAATTGCATGGTGACACCCCGGGGGGTAACTGGGTATTCTGTTCGGGTAACCACCCGCGTTACAAAAAACGCGAGACCTGGGCAGGTCTCGAGACTAGCAATATAGGGTATCAAATTCAACCAATTGCTCTGTCAGTCTCACATCAGGTATCAAATTTTACTTTTCAGTTTCAGATAGAGTATAAAATCAGCAGGAATCTGTTAGAATTATGATTTTTGTGTTGATATCATGCTCAAAACCGAATAAAAAGTCCATAAAATAGCTCAAATGGACTAAAATCCCAGGTTAATAAAATAATGGTAATTTTACTTGGCCCCAGGTCTCGATAGCGTGTCTATTTGAATAGGGTCTGGTCTCGGATAGGGTATCCATTTGAACAGATCTGGTCTCAGATATGGTACCATTTCATTTGTTTCTGGTCTCATATAGGGTCACCGCCGGAACCCTTTTAACTCGGGTGGTTACCTGGGCTTGTGTACAGGTTGACACATTACATTAGACAGTACTTCAGTGACCCCCAAAATAACAATTACATTGCAGCAGAAGGGAATTAGAACACATTAGGAGCACCAAAAATCTCTCAATTAAGCAGTTGTCCCAATTTAAGATGGTGTTTCAGGAAACCATTCCCTTTAAGACTATGTCCAATATAGAAAATCCTTATTCAAAGGATCCCGATTAGGCAAGCTTTGATTGTATTTGTATCAGTGGAAAGCCTGTGATCTTAGCCTTAAAATGCTGCTCATAGCTTAAAGGGATTAGCAGCGATAATGCGAGAGAATCGAAAAAATGTGGAAATGCATTTTTTAAACTTAGAAATCAGGGATAAGTGTGTACAATTCCATATATAACTGCTTTAATGTTGAAACAAACCACCAAATAGTGAAAAAAAAGAATAGTAGTGGAGGATATTTGTCATACCGTTTTCCGCAAATAGACATACAGCGACGGCATCTCAAATCTGCACTAAACAGCTGATTGCGGTTTACACCAGTAGGCCTACAAAATAACCAAAGATCAATAATGTTTGTGTTTGAGGTCAAACTGTATTGATCATGGTGCACAATATCGCGCTGAAAATCTGTGATATACAGCGGGAAAGGCTTTTTTGATCTGAAGTCGGAATTTTGATACACACGTATAGAAATTACAGAATCAGATAAAAAGTACTGCCTTGTCTTTAATACACAGATTTCAAGCCAACCACTTGCAGGTCATGTTCGCATATCCATGCCAGTAACAAAAATATAAAAATATGAATTTTGATTTTTTTTTTCGATGTTTCAGATTAGCAAATCGCTGCTAATCCCTTTAATTTCAATTGGCAGAGTTATCATGACATACTTGGAGCTTTACATGTAGGAATGGAATCATTAACCCATAATATAAGCACATCCCTACTATCTCATTCGTGACTGAGCACTCCCTACCATGGAGCCTCCCAGGGGTCATAGCCACTTACTGTGTGTTTGATTTCTGTGTGCATCATCTTAAATCGTGCATATTAACACTCTTTATTTGTCACTGGAGAATCTCTGGAGCTTGAGGTCATGCAAAATTACATTATTCTTATGAAATATCAGAATGTCATTTTCAATTGAATTGACAAGTTAAAAGGGCCTAATAAAATATCCATCCATTCAGGCATAATAAAACTTAGAATGACATCGTCAAGACATAATTTGTTTGATAGTTCGGATAACCCCGTAAGGCCTACCACCTTTCTTTTCCCCTTTTTCATTTTTGGCTTATTAGTGTCAGTACTGCCGAGGGGGGTCAAAGGGGGTAATTGACCCCGGGCCCTAGGGGCCCGTAAAAAAGTCAGAGAGGGAGAAAAAGTGAGAGAGAGGGATGGAGAGAAAGAGAGGGAGCATTGGCGGATACAGGGGGCCCGTTTCCCCTCCTGCGACAATGATACCTACTTACGTTGAGAAAATACTCTATAAGTGTAACCCACAAAATTTCCATTTTATTATGTGCAGGGCCTCTCTTGGTTTGAGAAATTTCACAAAACAATTAAGATTTTGTTTTATAAAACGGTTGGACTACTTGCCAATTTCAAATTGTTTCTATCAAATATACATGAGAAAATGTGTTTTGGAAAGTGAACATTGCCAGGGTTCCGCACTTCGTGCCTGCACCCATCCCTGGGCCACTTCATATATGATCTCTCCATAAACACTTTATATATTATTATTTGAAACAAAAAATAGCTATATTTTACTTTTTATAACCGTTTATCATACCTCTATCATTAAAAGGTGAAACACAAATTTCTATTTGTTTCTATCAAATTTTCATGAGAAAATGTTTTGGAAAGTGAACATTGCAGGGTTTTAACCCCCCCCTCTCCGCACCCGCCCACGGGCCATCTCCATAAACACTCTACATATGAATAATTCAAACAAAAACACACATTAAAGTGACAGGAGGAGATTTTTTAGGATATAAATTTCTCTCAAATTTCACTGGATCGGTTGTACACCACCTACCGGGAACGTTTGGAAGGTTTATTGGACAAACAGGTGCAAAAGAAAACCGCAAACCTTGTTTTGAACTTGCCTGCTATCGTAATCGTTCCCCATAGAAAACCATGCTTTGACTTTCTGTCGTGCACGACAGAAAGGCCTAAATCATCATCTTATTACATAAAGACGGCATATTCAGCTTATTCACTTCAGGTGTGATCTAATACATTGGTAAGCATTCCAAATATGTAAAAAACCGGGGTTCGAGAAAAATTGGAGGCGCTTCTTCTGGAAATCTCCTCCATGGGGGTTTTCCTCTTTAAGTTGCATCAACTACATTATACAGCTCCCACACACCCACGCCACTCCCCCCTCCCCCGTATGGGGGTCTGGAAAACGAAGTTGGTAAAGGGGGGCCCGTAACAACAAAGGTTCCCCCCGGGCCCGCAATTTCTCTCGGCAGCCCTGATTAGTGTTAAAATGAACCATTTTTAGACAAATATTTTAAAATGTCTTTGGGTGATGTGTTGTATTTAATGGAATAAACCCCCAGAACTATAGGCTTATTCCATTATTATGATAATTAGGGTGATGGGGTGTCTCTAATTAGCTTGTGGGGACTTGATACAAGAGCTTTACACTCAAATACAAAAAGAATTACACCCACAAAGCATGTTTCATGGGAAACAAACTTGTGGTTTTGACAATACACACAATACCACGCACAGTCCGCTGTACTAATAATTATGGTTAACCATAATTTTGCTCTATATCTTTGAAAGAAATGTATTTGGAGGTTGAAATTGCAGGACAACAATGAGAAAAATAGGGTCTTTCATATGGTATAGAAATAGACAACTTCTGGGTAACTCAGGGGAGTCCTAGAGACAATCGGAACATGTACCTTTAATGCCTAAGAAATGGTTTAATATTACTCATTTTCAAACACTACTAATTAAACAAAATAATGCCAAATGAACTATATAAGGGCCACGGCCTAGACAATTGTAAGATCTATGTGACAAAAGACTTGTGAACAAAGAGAAGGAGGGGAGAAGGAGGAGGAGGAGGAAGGGAAGGAGAAGAAGGTTAAGAAGCAGAAGAGACAGAAGCAATAGAATCTCTGGAAAGAATTTTGTATTGTGCCACCACCCTATGAATTCGGCAGCCTCAACGGAATAAACTGCATGTTGTTGAATATGGTGGAATAATACTGAATCCATCCCGCATCTCTCCACATGCAGCACATGTAGTGGTAAAACAAAGTAGGTTCCCCTCCGAGCAAGGAATTGCCTGAGCAACAAAATTCCCCAACTTAAAAATATCCATCCCAACTCAAATAACCCAAGCTAGCCTTAGTATCCGCTGCAAGAGTGCTTAATGGTAACTCAATAGCAGACTAATGTCACTTGGGTAACCCAGTAGCATCTCATCTGACGTGATTTAAAACCCTCACCTGAAGTGACATCGACTTGGCACGTACACAGAATAAAAACCTGCCAATAATCGCACTGGGTCTCGACCAACAGCAAAATAATTATTTGCTATTTGCTTAAAATTAATACTTAATATGATACTGTTTTCCCTCTTCATTTCACTGGCAATGTCTGTGACGGTTGCATGTTCTGAGATGGAAGCTGGCTCGTCTTTATATTGGTCCACACTTGGATGACGTCCCATTCTGGTGTATTGCATACCTACCGTACAAGCTGAGTCAACAATATCAGCTCTCATAATTTCAGTACACGTCAATAAAAATATACCTTTCATTAGCACGCAAAATTACGGCAGTTCTGGAGGGCTCACAATTATGACAATATTTTTGATAGCAAGCATCTTTACCTCTTTTGAGTAACTTTGATTAATACAGATTTTTTTTTTTCGATACAAAACATGCTACCAAAAATGACCCTTTTTGGAGTAGACCCATAAATTAAGTACATTGCAAAACCAGCAATTTGAACACCATGGCTGCAGGAGCAACATTTTATTTGTGAAACTTGAAAAAAAAATTCACTTGATTAAACCAGGCAAGTGTTGTACATGCCAATAATAACCAAATGATGTAGACGCTACTTCCACCACCCCACCCCCCACCGAAAAAACATTTCCAGGGAGGTTGGGTGAATGTAATGCATTGATAACTAATAAGTGTTGCTTAATTGTTGAAACCTTGTTATATTGCTGTAGAAAGTGGCACATAATCGGATATGTGTCCCAGCAATCAGTCCAACCAAATCACAGGGCACCAACGGACACATTCTATACATGAAAGTTTCAATTCCCTGCACAATAACGTCAATAAGCCTTGTGATTGCTGGACAAACAAATCCTATTACAGGCACTTCTACCGTATGTTTAAGATAATTAGCTTAAATATCATTGGATTAATTCTTTAAATACAACTCCAGGGAATTCCAATAGTCTCCCCAACCCCACAACCACCATCACCTTTTCCAAGTTTTTAATTGATACGAAGAAAATCTGTGGAAAATTTCATTTCAAAAGTTTACTTTTAATAAAACCTGTAGCCAGAAAAAACTAATTAATATCTTAACTGCTCGACTTCCCCAAGCTTCTGGATAGGAGCGGGGATAGAGTTAGGCATATGGGACCTGTCGTATAGTCCCACCCTTTTAACGCTTTTATTGAGGATAGGATAATATGTAATTTCACTGAACTCCCAAAAATCAAGATTACAACACCAACAAACCATGCCATAACTTCCAAATTTGAAACCTATCATAAAGTGTTTTCATCATCTTCTTCGTCATCATCATCATATCTCTTCTTCTCATCATCATCTTCTTTTAAATGCAAAATACAGGGACATTTAATAACTTAAAAATGTTTCTGCGGCGGGGGGGGGGGGGGGGGTAGGAAATGCCAACGCTAACAGCAACAGAACAGCATCAACTTCCGACGTAACCAGAGGTGCTAGCTCTTATCAAAGATTTACGCATATCGCATATCGAACAGTCACACACAGACTGACTTAAGGCTAGGCATGGTCACGAATATTTAAATCGAAATGACGTTATTGGAAAATTACACTATTTGCAGAGGGTTAAACACTAACCCGACAAATTTTGAAGTCAATAATTTTTTTCTGAAATTATCACGATATTACTAAGATGTATTGACGGAAGGCTAAACGTGAGTTTGCAATGTCACTGGGACCGAGGTTGCCGAAGAAAATACCGTAAGAATTCCAAAATTTACCGTTTGGAAATCCCAAATGCCCAAATCGAGCAGATCGTGTCTGACCCCCCTCCCCCCTTTTTTTTTTTTTTTTTTTTTTAAAAAACTTTTAAATAGTCACATTAAGTGAACCAATTTGCCATCATACCATTCAAGGCCGCACAGAGGGTACAAAAAACATCACACCATTGAAATGCCTGTTATAGCAACTCTACTCTTTCACTTTGTCCCTGGCCATGCTAGAAAATTTTGATTTTAAAGCCAAAATGTCATGAAAGAACTATGGGTAAATGCTTACCCTGACCATTAAAGGTTATCTACATGCACTAAACGGCTCGTTTTAACAATTTCAAAAGAAAAGTGTCATTTGACAAAATGTAATCAGTTGGGGTGCAGAGCACAACATAATATTTTCTGTTTCATAGTAAGTGCCATCACCAACAGACCTTACTTCCAAGATTTGATTTGAATCTGACATATCATTTTAATGTGAGCAGTATTTATGTGATTATTGTACCAATAATTACTGTTAACCACGAACAATCCTTATTTTAGCTCCTTGCATCTTATTAAATGTGAAGAAGTCAACTAAAACATTTTATAGATGAGAAAAATACAATTTTTCTAACAATGATAATAATAATGATGTCCATTTATAACGTGCACATATCCATCCTACGGGACAGGATGCTCACGGTGCGATTGCCAATTATTATTACACTGCCATCAGGAAAGCGTCACAATCATTTCACTTCATCTAGGTGGCAGCTGGCTAAGCGCACAACCTTATCAGAACTTAGAATGCAATATCAACCATAACAGCTACCCAATTGTCACTTGGATCGACAAGGCAATTGAGACTAAGTATTTTGCCCAAGGAAACAAACATGTTGGCCACGGTGGGGCTCAAACCCACAGTCTAATGATCGCGAGTCCTGTGCTTTTCCACTAGACCACACATGCTAATGATACCCAAATCTCAGGTTTGATGGAGTGAGTAGTGGGGTTGAGGCTGAGGATTGGGTTGTGTCCCTTAAAATGTAATAACTATTCCCACTTCATGGTAAAATTTAAATTGTTATTGACCAGTTCTTATGTGCTATACAATTTTTGGAGTCCAGTCCAATTTTTTTTCTTACCTGAGAAAATACAGCATGTTGGAACAATCAAGAGATGAAAAGTGGCCCAAAAGCAAGAGCTAACATTCAAACAAAACATGATGAGCATCAATGATGCAGTTATCCATGCAACACTCCTCGGCTAAAATATTCTTGTACAATGCTCAAACAATCACTGTGAGCAACTTCTGTGAAGTGAAAGACCGCCATTTTTGTACATTTTAGCAATGACCTCAAATGTCTGCGAGAAGACATGAATCCAAGCTATGGACACGTTTGGTGAAAACCCATTCTCTAAAGGCACATTTTCATTACAATTTTAAAAAAATAACAAAATAAAAATCTTTGCTATGTCACAGCATATTGTTTTCATTTGTAGAGCAAAACAGTGTGAAGTTCATCTTACAAAATAAAAAAAATCTAACTGACTGACCCTAATATTTTTCCTCTGTTACGGCAAACAAACATGTTTTTTTTTGGCCTAAGGTATCAAGGACTGTAGCAGAAGAAGCAATTACAAAGAATGTTTGGTGGATGGAAGCAGGTTGTAAAAGTGGTGCTGTGAAGCCTTCAAACAAACAGTGTCTTTTCTATAGTAACATTTACTGGGCCACATACCAAACACTGCATATTTGTACTGTACATAAAAGGTTCCATGAGCAGCATAATAAAAACGTTTTGGTAGGTTTTCTATACCTCGCACTACTTTATTGATGGTGAAAAAAATTCAAGCATGTTACTTTCACCTGCAAAATTTCAGTATTTTGCACAAATACATTATAGCCTAAATATGCTTTAGCATTCACTATCCTTGGCAAAACATAATGTTGATTAATCACATGCCTGGAAGATAAGACGACAATGGTTGCTAAGCATTCAGTGAAATTTTATGACATACATAATGACATTCCTAAATAATATAGCATTAACTTTCAAAATTTAAAAATGCACAAGAAAATGCAATTTTTAAATAGCACTAATGAAGAAACTCTTTATTAAAGGTGCATTTCGTGATTCCAGCACCTTCTGTTTTATTCATGGTTCACTAGATATGCTTGAGAAGCTTTGAGAAAAGCTTATTCGCAAAATTTGAGTTGATCCCGACGTTGCGGTTTTGTGTTATGAGCAAATGTTTGTTTCCCATGGTCCCATAGGCCACTGTGCTGTAATTTCTGTCCGTTTACGGACAGAAAATACAAAAGTGCAAATTTCTCACAGATACGACCGAATTTGCACGTACGATTTGGTACACATGGATTACTAAAGCTAACGGTTCAGATAATATAAAAATCTCAAATTTTTTTAGGTAAGTCTGGGGGACGAGGCTGTGGATCAGGAAATGCCCCTTTAAGACCTATAATTTCAATTTTAATCAATGTTTAGCCTTTCATCAGGAAACAGTTGCGCTTACTTTTTTTATTTCCTACAGTCCCTGTTGCACAATGTAGCATAGCGCTCTCTCACGGGGAGTATCTTGCACATCGCCTTTCCGCATTTATTTTGTGTGTTTTGTTTCTCTTTATTTTCCGGGATAAATCTTCCGTAACTTTCCTGGGAACTGATTGGAAAATACATAGTAAGGCGCCGAATGAATAGATTGCGGTCAAACAAATGTGATTCTACCGTCTGGCGACATTGTTTTATGTTACTGTCAGGCATTTGACTTGTGGTTGTAGTACAAGTTCAGATGAAAGAAAATCTTGGCATGAGCAATCAATTAGCGGGTACAATCCCCCATATGATCCCCACATAATACTTTGATTGACATATTATGCTTATACAGAACTATCCCTATTTGCACAAAGACACCTTGCTCCGCTCAGCCAAAGGCTTCCCCTTCGACTCGCGCCTTCGGCGATCCTGGTTGAGGCATCTTTGACAAAGACTAATCAATGTTTGGAAAAAGAGAGCAAAATGTTTATTTTTTTAATACTTTTTTTTTCTCTTTTCCACACAAAACAAAGTTGTGTGCTTATAACCATCACACACAAAAAATTTAGTTTAAAAGGCTCAAGTCTATGTGTGCAATATCTTGAGTATAGACTAAAACAATGCTGCTCTTAATTTTATTATTTCGTCTTTATTTTAATTACTGGATATAAAAAACAGAAACATGTTAACCCAAAAATATACACAGATAATGAAATTAGTTTTCATAAAAAATACATGCAAACTGAATGAATATTGAATTCGGATCTATTCCCAGTAAAGTCTAAATTAAATGTGCAACGAGAGATTTTTGAGGCACCCAAATATTGTGTCATAATAGTTATTTCATATAGACCAGACACCCAATATATTTCTTGCCTTGTATTTAGCTACAGAAATGTCTTAAAAGAGAGAAAACATGTGATTCTGATTTGCTTATATTTCAATGTAAAACATAAGGCTTAATTTTGTACTTGCTCCTATACAAAATTAGAAATTCACAATTTTTGCACCAAAGAAACATTTCTCAGCTTAATCATTTCAGAAGGTGTTATTTTTTACGGAAAACTTTACATCAGGGCAAAAATCAGTACTTTTGATTTTTTTAAGGACACCTGATATGTGAAATCGCTTGTTGCACCTTTAAGGCTCATGATTGAACTATGTTTAATCTAGCAAAGCAAGGCAATATTTTCTAATAATAAAAATGATGCTATATTTTTCTGGAATGTGGAGTAGGTCAGACATTAAAAAATAACAATGCATTGATGCAGAATTTTCAACAATTGTGGTATAGTATTAGAAGTACTACATTGAATAATAGTCTTCAAGAAAATAAACAAAAAATCCATGTGTCAGACTTGTGACTATTAAAAGGCCGACTCAGAGATTTCAAAATATATATTTTTTGTGTAGTAATTAAAAATAGTCAACTAGAACTAAAGATACTCACCTAAAACGCTCAATTCCAAATTTAGAGATGAATCAGGTTTTTTGTTTTCATGCAGTACACATTTATGTACAGTATAACACTGCATAGGATACCGTGTGTAACAAAATTTCCGGATCCGGAATTTTTAAACAAAGTTGTGATTTTCTATATGAAGGACTTCGATTTGATCTTAGTTATTTCACACAGTGATTATTATATGGTCAAGTATTATGTATATGCCAAAAACACAATTTGAAAATTGAGGGCGCCCTCCCCCGGAAATCTAGGTCAGCCTTTAATGACCGAGTTCTGGTCCAAGACAATCATCAATGCCTTTCGATTTTGCTTGCTGTATACATGAAGGCAGTTATTTTTTGTGATGGTTATTTTTTGTGAATTCCAAGAATTAACAAGAAAACACACAATATAAATATATGAAAATATAACACAGCAAAAATATAATGTTGGCTTGGTGCCACATGGCCTTGTACAGTTAAATTATGTTTGTTGTAAATTATATGAAAATAACCATTCATACATTTTTTTTAATTTTAAAATCTAAACAATTTTGTAAGCAAAAAAAAATACAATTGTTATACTGGAAGAAGCAAGTGGAGGAGAGTAGGAGGATTGGGTTGAGGATGGAGGATGCATTGAATCGGGTGAAGTGGAAGGAGTAAGGGGGGTTGTTGCCAGTGTGAGGCAGGGGTGGCGCCAGGGTAAAATCATAGGAGGGGTGAAACATCATGGGGGGACGAAACAGTACAAAATGAACTCATTTTGGTTAAAAAACCCTAATTTTTGCGCAAAAACCCATTTTTCCTAAATTTTGAAAATCTTGGGTGGGGGGGTGGCCGCCCCTCCTTGCCACCCCCCTGGCGCCGCCCCTAGTGAGAGGTGAATCCGGCCACCCCCACTTACAGGGACATTAACCGGATTTAAAACTTTGGATTTACTACTATACTACTACTACTACTATACAGTATATGGGACCTTAAAGGTGCAACGAGAGATTTCAAGTCATCCATATTTTCTGTGATATGTAGTGATTTCATATAGATTAGACGCTCAAAAGATTCCCTACCTTTTATTTGGTTACAGAAATAACAAAGTAAAAACAAAAGGTGATCTGTATGTATGCTTATATTTCAATAGAAAACATAGGCTGAAATTCGTATTTGCTCCTATACAAAATTAGAAATTTCACAATTTTTGTACCAAAGAAACAGTTCTCAGCTTAATCCTTACAGAGGGGGATATTTTTGATATAGAGCTTTACACCAAAATTAGAATTTCCACATTTATTCCGTGACACCTGTTATTTTAAATCTCTCGTTGCACCTTTAACTCTGTACCCAACAAAATAGCTACCGGTGGTCCATGCCTTGTAAGTAAAAACAAATGTCCCAATTAAATGATTGAGATGGTTGGTGTTGTGCAGTCCCCTAATAACTGGGAGCGCAAGGTCCTGAACTGGTGGATTGTTGACAGAGCTGAGACCACAGGCGTTGGAAGTCTATTCCAAACTGGGATAGTGCGCACAAAGTAGGAATGTTTAAAGGAGTTCACTCTGGCTGTATGTACCTTTTAGCATATTTTGTTGAAGTTCTCTTGCACAATCGCCTTCCGCATTTATTTTGTGTGTTTTGTTTTCCCTTATTTACCGGGATAAATCTTCCGTAACTTTTCCTGGGAACTGATTGGAGACATACATCGTAAAGCCGGCCGATGACATAGATTGTGGGTCAAACAATTGATTCTAAAACCCGTCTGCGACATTGTTTTAATGTTTACTGTCGAGGCAATTTGAACTTGTGGTTGTATACAGTTCAGTATGGAAAGAAAATCTTGGCATGAGCAATCAATTAAGAGCGGGTACAGTCCCCCATATGATCCCCTACATAATACATTTGATTGACATATTATGCTTAACAGAACTATCCCTTTTGCACAAAGAACCCCTTGCCCCGCTCGGCCAAAGGCTTCCCCTTCGACTCGCGCGCCTTCGGCGATCCTGGTTGAGGCATCTTTTTGACAAAGACAATCATGTTGGGGAAAGAAGCAAAATGTTTATTTAGTTTTTTAATAGCTTTTCGTTTTTTGTTCTCTTTTTCACATCAAAACAAAGTGTGTGCTTATACCCCATCACACAAAAAAATTCTAGTTTAAAATGGCATGGGTTAATGTGTTCAATATCTTGAGTATAGACTAAACAATGCTGTTTCTAATTTTATTTATTATTTGGCTTTATTTTCATTCCTGGATATACAACACAGAAACATGTTAACACGACCAAAACTATACAACATATAAATTAGTTTCATCAAAAAATACATGCAAACATAGAATGATAATTGAATTCGGATCTATTCCCAGTAAAGTCTAAATTAAATGTGCAACGAGAGATTTTGTAGCACCCAAAATATTGTGGCATAATAGTTATTTCAAGAGACCAGACAACCCAATATATTTCTTGCCTTGTATTTACTTACAGAATGTCTTAAAAGAGAGAAAACTGTGATTCTGATTTGCTATATTTCAATGTAACCACATAAGGCTTAATTTGTACTTGCTCCTATACAAATTAGAAAAATTCACCATTTTTAGCACCAAAGCAACATTCCTCAGCTTAATCATTTCAGATAGTGTTATTTTGTACAGAAAACTTTACCTCAGGGCAAAAATCATACTTTTGCTTTTTTTTAAGGGACACCTGATTTGAAATCTCTTGTTGCAGCCACCTTTAAGGCTCATGATTAACTATGTTTAATCTGCAAAGTCAAGGCATATTTCTAATAATCAAAATGATGCTATATTTTCTTTAATGTGTAGTGGTCAGAATTAAAAAATAACAATGCATTGGTGGCAGAATTTTCATACATTGTGTATAGTATTAGAGTACTACAATTGAATAATAGTCCTTCAAGAAAATAAACAAAAATCCATTTGTCAGACTTGTTACTATTAAAAATGGCTGACTCAGGAGATTTCAAAATATATATTTTTTGTGTAGTAATTAAAAATAGTCACTAGAACTAGAGTACTCACCTAAAACGCTCAATTCCAAATTTAGAGATGAATCGGGTTTTTTTTTTGTTTAACATGGCATACAGCATTGTATGTTAACAGTATAAACACGCATAGGGATACCGTGTGGTAACACATTTCCGATGTCCGGAATTTTTAAAATGTGATTTTCTATATGAAGACCTTTCGATTTGATCTTATTTATTTCAACACGTTGGATTATTATATGGACAAGTAAATTATGTATCTGCCAACAACACAATTTGAAAATTGAGGGGGCGCTCCCCCGTAAAATCTAGGTCAAGCCTTTAATAGACGCGAGTTCGGTCCAAGACATCATCATTCCTTTCGATTTGCATGCTGTATACATGGAGGCAGTTATTTTTTTTTTGTGATGGTTTTTTTTGTAGAATTCCAGAATTAACAAGAAAACCACACAATATCATATATGAAATAAACACAGCAAAAATATACATGTTGGCTTTGGTGCCACATGGCCTGTACAGTTAATATGTTTGTTGTAAATTCAACAATTTAAAAAAACAAAAAAATTCCCCCTTTTTTTTTAAGATTTTGAAATCTAAAAAACAATTTTGAACAAAAAAAAATACAATTGTTATACACTGAAGAAGCAAGTGATGAGAGTAGGAGGGTTGGGTTTGAGGATGGAGGATGCCTTGAATCGTTGTCAGTGGAAGGAAGGATTTAAGGAGGGGGGTTGTTGCTCAGTGTTGAGGCCGGTGGCGACAGGGTAAAATCATAGAGGGGCGAAACAAACATGGGGGGGGACGAAACATTACAAAATGAACTCTTTTGGTTAAAAAAAAAAAAACCCTAATTTTTTTTCGCAAAAACCCATTTTCCTGAAGAGTTTGAAAATCTTGGTGGGGGGGGGGGGTGGCGCCGCCCCCTCCTGGACCACCAACCCTGGCGCCGCCCCTAGTGAGAGGTGAATCCTGCCCACCCCCACTTACAGGGACATTAACCGGATTTAAAACTTGGATTTACTACTCTAGTAGAGAGGCGTAATATGACACATGTCCTAAACAACCTTGACAAAATTCTAATAAAAGGGACTCTTTGTATATTCTGGTAGCCTATATATGAATAAATTACAAAAATTGTCCCCCGTCTACTTGCTTGCGTTGGTCAGCATATTCAAGGTCAACGGCTCAACACCCTTTAGGGCCTATGATGGGTTATAATTGCTCAGCCAATTGGCCTAGAGCAAAAAATGTGTCTATACCCATTTTTTTGGGGGTCAATAAACACAGAAAAAACGGCTTGAGCTTACAAATGAATTCATTATTTTTCAGCATGGAAAGCACTTTTAAATCAAATTTTTCTTTTTTTTTTTTTAAGGTTTTTCTTTTTTTAATTTTGAAGATTAATATTAAAGTTTGTCTGTACATGTGTATCAAATAAACCAAAATGATGTTACCCATAATCTATAATGAAAACACCAAAATACTATTCGCGCCCACAATCACATACTGTCTTATCTGACGAAATGGGCGTTTTCGATAAAATCGCATTGAAATTTCCTACCGTGAGCTTTCATGTTTGTACCTCGGAATTAAACATTAACCATGCTGAGTTTTGAAAGTGCATTGATTATAAAGCCTACAAAGTCATAATCCGTATGTGAAACGCAAAGAAGTCGTATTTTTACATATGACGCTAATTTCAACGTTATATTTCAATGCGTTCAGACGATCTGTATGTGAACACGTCTGTTTCCGCACTGAGGCAGATCGGACGCACATAGATCGTATTGAAAACGTACACGCTTTTTTTTACGAACACGCTCATTACATGCCTATTGAATTCATGTAAATGAAACTTACGACAGTATGTGAAATCGCGATATGCAGTTTTGAGCTTATTGTATCAAAATTCTTAATTAATATCTCACTAATTAGGTCACCTTGCAGATTGTACTTGTGCATGTTAACCCTAAAAAAACATATAAGAACACACATATTCAAATATCTCAAAATAAGTTAAAATTCATAAGATAAGATGTGATGTGGGGCCCGACGTATTGTAAAATCAGTGGATATCTTGATAACTAATTAACCATCTTGGACAATATTTCCTTTGGACCACATCAAAGCCTCATTACCACTGTTGAAATAAGCCAACTCCTGAACTGCATCACAAGGTGCGCCATTGATTCGCCCCTTGCTCCACAAATTTTTTCTCACAAAAAATAAAAGCAAAACCTTCAAACAACCTTGGTGGAGAATCAATTGAGGGAGGACCGTAATAGTAAAGGCTTAATGTGACACAACGTGCTAATGTAACCATGAACAAATTCTAATAAAAGGCCTTTTGTAATATTTTGGGTAGGGCTATGAATAATGATGAAAAATTTTGTCCGGCCTTCTATGGCCGGTTTGGTAATATCAAGGTCACAGGCATGTGATGGGTCATACTGCTCAGCTGAAGTACAATTTCATTCAGATATTGCATACTATTTTGAAAAGCAAGGAAGGGTGCATTTGGTCATTTTTTCCTAATGCTAATTTGTTTGTTACACCCAAAACCTTGGTATAGACAACTCTTTTATGCTTTTAGAACAAATGGTTGAGGAGTTATGATCCAAGCCTTATAAAGGTCATTGACCTTTGACCTTGAATATGACCTCTAACGTAACGCAGATGTCCGAAGGTCGAACAAATTTTTCATAATAAATCACATATAGCCCTACAGAATATCAAAAAGTCCTTTTTAGTAGAATTTTTTCAGGTTGAATCGCATTTGCCTCTACTCTACTCAACTCCTATACAGTATAGGGACCTTAAATGTGCAACGAGAGATTTCAATCATCCAGATTTTCTGTTGATTGTAGTGATTTCATATAATTAGACGCTCAAAAGATTTCCCCTACTTTTTATTTTGGTTCAGAATAACAAAGTAAAACAAAAGGTGATCTGTATATGCTTATATTTCATAGAAAACAGGCGTTGAATTTTGTATTTGCTTCCTATCCAAAATTAGAAATTTCACAGTTTTGTACCAAAGAAACAAGTTGTCAGCTTAATCCTTACAGAGGGGGATTATTTTGATACTAAAGCGTTAACACCAAATTAGAATTTCCACATTTTTTTTTATTTTTCCGTGATCAAAACCCAGTTATTTGAAATCTCCTCGTTGCACCTTTACTCTGCAATAAACCCCAGCACTATCCCCTTGGGACACAGCTTTTAAGATGGGCTTATACATTAAATAACCAGTTAGAGAAAATGCTCTTCTTAAAGGCTATTTTAAAGCCAAGCCATCATTCATCCCTACTACCATGCTTACCATATTGCTGATTGGCTTAAAAGACACATCATAAGTTCCACTTGACCAATCAGCAGGCCCAGGGGTCAATATGATGATCATTGGGTGTAAATTTTTTTGCAAAATATTATATAATATTGATTAGCTGCATTATATCTAATATGGAAAAAAAATAGGTGGAACACTTAACATGATTGTATTAAAGGTGCATTAGTGATTCCCACGCACCTTCAGTTTATTCATGGTTCGCTTAGATATCCTTGAGAAAAGGTTATTCACAAAATTTGAGTGATTCCGATCTTGCGGTTTTGTGTGTTATGAGCAATCTTTGTTCCCACGGTTTACCATAGGACACTGTGATGTATTTTCTGTCCGTTACGGACAGAAAATAAAAAAATCACGAATTTCTTACAAATACGAGCCGATGTTAACGTAAGATTGGTAACACATGGATACTAAGGCTAAACGGTTCAGATGATATAAAAATCTCAACACTTTTTGCGGTAAGTCGGCTCGTGGACCGAGGTGTTGATCACGAAAAATCCCCTTAAATGCTCGCCCCGTGATCAACATCTTGGGTCCCCTAACCCAAAAGTCCACAGGTTCCAATTGCAAGCCTGACCCTTCCATTCGACCTTTCCCTTCCAAACCACCATCATTCTCAATGTTTGGGTTGGTGCCAAGGCTGCTGGACGGACATGATCACGAAACAACATTGTTGATCGGGGGGAGGAGAAGCGGTGGGAAATTTTCAAACAACTTACCACAAGTGTTCCAAAATTTTTTCCCCCCAAGATTGTAGTTATTAAGTCTTACACAAAAGGTACTATGAAAATACAATGCTATGTATTTACCGCAATGTGCCACCTGGAAAACCTTCCTCTTTCAGACATTACATTTCACCTGAAACAAACAATCCGCCTTCAATATGCAAAATATCGCAGGTCAGTGTGCCATAGCACGAGTTGGCAAGTTGACTTCCTAGATGCACACAGATCTATACAAATTGATCGAGCGGCTGATCAGTAGTAATAGCATAGGGCGGGTGTGCGACAAAGTGAAGGGGGAGAAACGTTATATTTTCACAAAAGGGGACGTGCAAATTTTTTTAAATAGGACAACAGGGATGTCAGATTGGCCTGAAATAATGGGAGGAAGAAGAAACTTCCTAGTTGGGTGTGATGAACAAAGTATAAAATTTTTTAAATTAATACATAAACAACATTCAACCCCAAATTAATTATTGATTTTGGTTCAAGACCCCAAATTCAATTGGGCCTTAACTATCACGTACATGCCTTAGTAAAACAATTCCCAGTAAAGCGGATGCTAAGGCCTGACCACATGTCCACCAGGCCAGCATTTGATTACTTGTTGATTTTCTTGTAACACTCCTGGCCACAGGTAACTGTTAAGTTAGAAAGATTCACACGGCAGTTGTTTTCACAGTTTTTGACCACTACAATCAGGTGTGAAAATAAACAGCCTACAAATTATTTCTTGTAATAGGCCTGTGTAAGTAAACTCAAAATCATGAATTTGGAAAATGAGCCCGGAAACGGCTATTTAAATCACCCTAAAGCATGAAAAAATTGTGTTGAAAAATACTCGCATTTTCAATTTTATATGGGAGGAAACAAAACCGGAAGGAGTTGAGGTAGCCAGACCAGAATCAATTAGTCAAGATTTTGTTTTATAAACAACTAATAGCCATCAAATATTCAAGGATTTTGCTATTATGAGAGACACGTTGTCGGCCATCATCCGTTAATGGGTGGTATGGCAATAACGATTATCACTACTATGGGGATGGTCTTCGTTCCTAGAGACATGTGATATTCAACAAAGCTACAATATAAAAGCATTAAAATTATACAGCGGTTCCCTGTTCTCATTAAACACAAAATCCAACCGGATTGAGATTCAAAACAATATTTATTCAAGACAAACAACTCATATTTCTCATTTAACCTAAAACCTAAATTTAGGCCCAGGAAATGTTTCTTTTGCGATGTTATGAACAAAAAAACGTCTCCACTGAGGTTTGGTGGGGTAAGAGCACATTTATTAAACACACACTGTCCTAGGGGCCAATTAGTGCACATTTTGCTGCTACTATCCAAATGGCTTAGATAGTTTTTTTTTTGTTTTTTTTGTAATTCAGATGTTTGTGATACGCTTCCACGTAAGGGAGAAAAATCATATGAAATTGCACCATGACAAGTCCCCACCTGTAAACATCTTAGGACCAAAAAAATACCTCGCGGTCCTCGGACCGCTAGTGTCGTCTGCCGTCACGGGGTGGTTTTTGAATGGGGCCAAAGGTCACAAGGTCAAATGAAAGTCTCCCAATATGTCACCCACCCCACCCCTCCTTTCAACTAAAGTTACATCACGTAGCCCTTAAGGAAAACTAATACGGCATACAATATAATAAGGGTTGGTTAACATTTTGACCACAGACACACAGCACACACAGGATTATCAGACATACAACACGATTGAGTAATCCGATGCTGCCTTTTGGAATTCTTGAGATGCACAAAACTGATGATCATGATCCTAGTTCGTGATTCGAGGCCACGCTGACCCAAGCAGCAAACATGTTTGTGTCCCTGGGCAATGATACTTAGTCTCATTGCCTTGTTCACCCAAGCGAAATAGGGGGAGCTGTTACGGTCTAAGTTGCTAATAGACCGGCGCAATTGGCCCAGCAAACACATGATTCTGATGATTTCCTGATGACAGCGGAAATCATAAGGCTTTACGCATGAGACAACACATTGTCGTGTTTGCGCTTTTTAATATAGCAGTCAGCAGCAGCAGCACCCGTAGCCCCTTTTAGGGACTTAATAACAATAAAAACGGTTACATTCATAATTTCTTTTTTATTAATGTGAGCACCCATATTTTTAACTTTACACTACCAGCCAAAATACGAATTAGTCCAAACAATATTCTATCAAATGATTAAAATAGGTTGATTTTATACTTATCTGTGCCTAGTCCTTCATTTATCATGACATACACGACGGCCCTAGATGAGTAACTAAGCCTATCAGTATAACTAAAAACTTCTGGCTTCAGCGGAATACTTATTAAGGAATGTTATGATTTTGTACCCATTAAGCACTTTTCCTTTGGCCATGTTATTAATAGATTTTTCTCTGCAACTAATGCCGCGTGTGTGTGTGTGTGTGCTGCAGGGTGTGTGCGTGAAGTTTTTTTAGAACATAGTTATGGATAGTAAGTGTTAACCCAATTCCACTGCCCAGTTTTGTCCATTTTCAGTGCAGTATGAAGGTATCTGCAATCTCATTTTGTATAACTCATAGAAGTGATATCATGGGAAAGGGTAGGGAATAAGGATAAAACTTTCTTATAATTCATATGTTTTGCAAATTATATGCTAATGAGCTCCTGAATAATTCATGAGATCATGTCAAAAATTTGGCCAACAAAAGTAGGATTTTAAAAATTCCAGTTTATTTACATGCTTATAGCAAATAGTATAGTATCATTTATCGGCATAATAAATAAAGAAATGAAATGTGGTGCACATGATATTTTGTTCAAATTTTTAGGCATTTTATTTCCAAAATGTGGAGCCAAAATTAGGCTTGTAAAAATTTGGTTATTTTAAACCTATTTTTAAATAAAAAGAAAATCAATGTGGTTGGTAGTGCATCAGAATGTCTGAATATTAATGAAAGAAACTTTAACCATCCAAAATTACCTAATTAGTTAAGATTCTTACAAATTTACTAGACCCTGTTTTGTGCTCATTGTGCCATATGGCATAAATGAAATTTGCAGGGGTTGAGTGGGAATAGGGTTTTAATGAAGGTATAAAACTTGTGTCATGTTTAGACACAAACCTATGCAACAGAAAGTCATCGATAGCATTAAAAGGATTGTTTTTATGATGCTAGTTGTTTTGTATTTTCTAATAATTTTCAAATAATAAATAAACAAGAATTTTGCACTATGTAATTAAATGGCATGCTAGAAGTCTTGACTTTACAGTGTAGTAGGTTAGAGTGAATATTAAAGGGATTAGCAGCAATGTGCTAATCCGAAACATCAAAAAAAAATCTCAAAATTCAGATTTTTGTTATTTTTGACTGGAATGTATGCAAACATTAACCATGCAAGTGTTGGCTTGAAAACCTGGTGTATTATATGACAAGGACGTACTTTTTATCTGACTGCTCTGTTAATTTTCTTAATGCGTATCAAAATTCCGACTTGAGATAAAAAAAGCCTTTCTAGGTGTGAATATCCCAAGATTTTAAGTGTTATAGTGTACACGCATGATCAATAGAGTTTGACAGGGGGAGAAGTAGAGAACCCTCTTTGTGTCTCCTTTACAAACTGCGAGAGTGAAGGCAGACCAAGTTGAAAAATGCGAAGAAGCCAGCGAACCTAACTCTACACTCCAAAACCATGTTTTCCCATTAAACATCATTTCTTAAGTATTACCCATATAACGTTGTACTCTTCTTTGGCTGGATCATATTGAGAACCACAGTGTTTGGACCACGATAAGAAGGAAGAGAAGATACAGTTTGACCTTCAACACATCATTGATCTTGGTGATTTATCTGTGCTAGTGTAAGTAGAGAAAACCGGTCTTGTGTCTCACGTAAGCTGCCTAGCAAAGCAAAGTTTAAAACTGCGAAGCGAAGCAGTGAACTGATCTCTACAACTCCCAAAACACTGTTTTGCCCATTAAATCATTCTGAAGTATACCAATATCATGAATAGACCTTCAGTTGCAGGCCTTTTCTAAGGTCTTGGCCTTGACTATCGTGTCATTGAATGTGGAGGGTCTTTCCGGCCAAAAGTACCATCATTGCTAATTTGTGTAACAATCTCCATTTGCGAGGTCTCTATGTCGGCCAGGAAACCCACCAGAGGAATAAATAAACCACCGCCCAACCTAACCAGGAATGGTCCTTGCCCACCGAGGTGACCCACCATCGACATACGGAGGAGGCTATATTTGATGAGAACAGGATACGAAGTAGAAGCACCTCAATGTCTGATGATAACAACATCGAAGTCCTCACAGATGAGCTAGTTCCTGTCTAGTTACATCGTCTTACAAAAACCTCAATCAGTATAGAATTCGAGGCACCTCAGCTCAACCCCTGGGAATTCCACAACAAACCTCATACGTTGGAGCTCCACCACCACCAAACTCCCCACCCCCACCCAAAAAAACTAAAAAATTAAAAAAAAAAATGACGGACAAGCTGTCAAAGAATGGAAATACAGTCAAATCTACCACTCCTTCACGACTCTACGCTGCCGAATCATTTCATAAGTGCCCGACTGGAAGAGAGGTTAAACCCTGAATCTAGCCATGTTAGAGCAGAAAACATATCTAATCCTCTGTAGCAAGATGGTTCTGGATCCGTGTTCCACAACTCAACATCGACCAATCGAGTATACAAGTCAACGCTGCAGTAAGGACTAAACAAAGTGCCTTTTAAGGTTGCTTTAAACTTACAGAAAGCAAGCACTGGAAAGGATTCCACTGATTGGACCTGGATCAGAATGTGAAAAGAGGATTGCCTCCAAACCCCATTAACTATACAAAATTTGTAGCCACCAAAATAGTGAACAAAGTACTGCACGGAGTTCATACCAGAGGCTTGAGGGCGGAATATCTACCAGGCCTTTCCAAGGAAATGTGCTAGAGAATATCAAGAGTATACACCATGTTTGAAGCTGATCTTTTTTCGGCTGTTGAAAACAATGCTAAAAGGTGAGGGAAGTCTCGGAGAGGATCTCTCAGGAAAAGATCAAAACCTGGTGCACACTTTAATTGAATCCACCGATATGACCAATAACAGCAAGAAAGCATGGTTACCATCCGAAAGCTCGAGGGGAGCCAAACAGGAACCTTGCCAAAGCAGCCCAATGTCACACCCAACCAAGTGACCCACCAACTTCTTTTTTTTGTCTTTTGCGACAGGACCCAACAGGGCCGACTATTGATTAAGTAACAATAATAGCACAACTGACGCAAGTGCATTAATATTTTTAAAAAAAAAAAAACACGTACAATATGGCAGAAAAAGAAAAAAAAAATTCTAGTTTTGACAATTCCAAACATTGCATCATAGATTGTAAGCAGTACTCTTAAAACAAAAAGGTTTCCGGATGAAAGGACGAGCAGTAAAGGAGTGACGCCAATATTACAAATTCTAATTCACCCATATTCTGCCAAGGCACACCAATTCCTCACAAAGATGAAGCCAATAGGCGTATTCACAGACCATGTACCCAAAAAAAACAACCCACACTTAGAAAAAAAAAAAAAACCAATCAGGATTCAAGCCAATGGACATTAATTACCCCACAGCTAGCAATAAATAAATAGGTAGGAAACTTAATGAACTCATGTTTCCCTGAGTTGCCGTCTACCTCCAGTTCCAGACAACCATTAGTACTTCAGGGCTTTAATTATAGGAGTGGATTAGACAGGCTATGCATTTATTTCAACACACAAACAGTATTACATCACACCCAAAAAAAAAGACATCGTCCTTGTATTGCATGTGTCGCCTGCGTCGCAGTTTATAATAATAGGTATCATGGACATTCGACCTAGCATTGACCTCTTGACCGTTAACAAATATGGCCCCCAACATTGCACCTATGATTCAAGCCTGGCTCCACCGAACTTTCAACTTTCAATTGATGGTCAAGTAGACAGGTCCAGTTGATCCTTGGCATTGGTTATGGACCCCAGACCTGATACAAAAAAAGGGACCCAATTTGCCACCTATAATTTAAGCCTAGCTCCATTGAACTCCAACTCTCAATCATAGTGT
Source organism: Ophioderma brevispina (assembly GCA_023653785.1). NCBI lineage: Eukaryota > Metazoa > Echinodermata > Ophiuroidea > Amphilepidida > Ophiodermatidae > Ophioderma > Ophioderma brevispina. The sequence goes on from JAMKCH010011460.1 coordinate 37,227, forward strand.
CAATCCCACAATCCTCAACCACCCTACAACTCAACCTCCCACATAACCTTTGACCCGGGAGCGTGACCTTGACCTCATTAACATAGAGGCAATCCAATGCTGCACCTGTGGTTCAAGCTTGGTTCCACTTGAACTTCCAAAACCCTCAATTAGGTCAAACCTTACATTAACCTATATTCCAAACCCCCCAACCTCAACTGACCTTTGACTTAGTTATTGTAACCTTTGACCGTAATATGTGACCTTTGACTCATCAGCAAATGAGGGTCCCATTTTGTATCTTTGAAGTTTGTTAAAACCACCAAGCACGCAGGCATTACAAGCTAATGTTAACCCTTTTTTCACAAAAAGCATTAACAACCACAATACAGGGCACCAAATGATCCCTTACACAAATGTATGTCTTCCTGCCTTGGCAGGCGACACCAAAAAATGTATCGCGTCCAAAACCACAATGCATCTCCACAAAACCACTCTACAAGGGCCGCATCGGCTTCGATATCGGAACACATTGGCGCCTACATGCAACAGGTGCGGTGCAGGCTTCTCTCCGCGCTTGCAACTCTCGTAGCCTTTATGAATTCATAAACTATGCTATTTCAACCATTCATAGAAAAGCACTCGAACGCTTGAAATGCTAAAATTGAGCCAGCTATTCAATAGTCAAATGTACCGACTCTGATATGAATGAAGCAGTTAAAGCAACAAGATGTGACAATTAGGCCTGTGCATGTAACCTTTACCTTGTGCATGTAAATTTTTTCAGTGCATGCACGGTGTGTTGTACGTAATTATAAAATTGATAATTCGAAAGTGCTCGAGGCTGCACCGATTCACCTCCAAGTGCCCCCCAACATGCGTTTAAAGGCACGTGCAGCAAAAGAAACCCAAGAGATCAACTAGACAAATAAGAGGTTATAGGTGGTGACCCTTGGTTTCACTCGCCCCTTTCAACATGGACGAATTGGATCAGGTATTGCTAACTAAAACCAGGAAAAAGCATGGCCTTGACAACATCTCCATACTGAGCAACTAAAAAATCGGCCACAGTAAGCAAAGGAAGGGCTTATGAGCCTCTACAAATGATGCCTATGGTCCCACAGGTTCCCAAAGATCTGGAGGGGAAAGCACATGTTATGGCACTCGCTAAACAGGAAAAGATCATCCAATCCCAAGAGCTACAGACCTATATCACTCCGTAGCCATACCTACAAAGTCTTTGAACGCATCCTGCTCAATCGTATTGCACCCTGTGAGATAGACGAACACCTCATACCAGAAAAACAAGAGGTTTTCGGCCAGGCAATCAACACAAGCCAAGTACTCAACCTACTAAACACATTGAGGATGGTTTCGAGAGGGTATGGTAACCGAGCTGTGTTCGTCGGACCTATCAGCGCAGTACGACACTGTAATCACAGATGCGCTACTACATAAGATCCTGGAAAATTACCAAGACATCCGCTTGATTCGAGCTTATCCGTGATGCTGGCAACAGTGCATTTCTCTTTGTTCAGCTATGAGTGAAGAAGAGAGCCGGGATGGAGTAGGCTCAAGAATGGTTCTACCACAAGGGAGGTGTGCTGGCACCCTCCTGTTCAACATATATACCAACGACCAACCTAGAGGCATGGAGCCTGTCGTTTTATTTATGCAGACATCTTGGAATTAGCGGCACAAGATGCCGCCTTCACAGTTGTTGAAGAAAGAGACTCTCCAAAGCTTTGGTGAACTCACTCCTATTATGAGGAAAAACCACCTAAGTGCAAATACAACTAAGGGACACAGGTGTGTGCGTTCCATTTACGCAAAACCGTTGAAGCCAAACGGTACAAGCTGTTAAAGTTACCTGTCTGGAACCCCCTTGGAGCCACTGTGGTTCACATACTAACCTGTACTACCCGACTAGGATGTTACATTGGGACCGCACACTCTCTCTATAAGATCCCACATTGAGAGAGACGAAGATGTAAAGGATGTTCACCGCAATTTAACATCTTGAACAAACTCCTGGCACCAGATGGGGTGCTCGCCCACTTACCCTAAGATCGCCGGCACTTGCCCTGTGTTACCCAGATGCAGAGTATGCTTGCCCACTATGGGAAAGATCAACCCAAGCCAAGAAGCTTGATCCAGCGTAATGCTCCTGAAGGCTTATACAGATGCCTCCGCTCGCACACACGGAAACTTGTACATCTTAGCAGGAATTGCTACCACCAGACATCAGCGTAGCGTAGCGAAGCATTGCATGCAAGAGCGTAGCTGACAAATATCCAATGTGAAACACCCCATGTCCGGCGACAGATTACCTGCTGAACCGCCTTAATCTAGAGGAGTCTTAAGAGCAAAGTCAAACCTCTTTGAAAAGTCAAGGAGGTTAAAGAGATGTCTTGTGGAAAGAAAGAATTGCCATCAACCAAAGAAACAGTCTACGGTATTGACCTGGTGAGCACTACCCACCTGGAGCTGACTCCCCCTGGGCTGAATGGCGATGGCCTAATTAGGAATTGAGAACCAGAACTGGCACGAACTAAGGTTTCCTTGCAGGACCAGTGGGGCTATCGGAAGAAGCTCAGGACACTTACCTGTGGGGTGGAAACAGCACCACAGACAATGGAACCACCTCTGGGTTGCCCACTGCTTGGAGGCAAACAAGTGCACAAACCAGGACCTTGCGGAAATCAGTGAAGCAGCCAGACGTTGTGACCATCTCTGGCTGGAATTCATATTTGCGAACCACAGTGTTTTGGGACACGAGAAGAAGAAGCCGGATTGTTATTTATTTTGAGACGTTCATCGCTGTTGTATGTCTATTTGCGGGGAGACGGTATGATAAAATTTCCTCACATACGTATTTTTTCACTATGTGGTGGTTTTTTTCAAAAAACTGTAAAAGTTAAAAAATCAAAAAACTAAAAAATTAAAAAATTTTATAAGTTAAAACAAAGGCGATTTCACCACATTTTTGATTCTCTCTCGCAATATCGCTACTAATCCCTTTAATGAAGGATCTTCTCCCCTGTAGACATCCATCCATGCATCCATCTGTATGATATTAAAGTTACATATGCCTACACCAACATGCGGAAACCACAAAATAATAAGATTAGTAGTCCTGAAAGACATCCAATTTATTATGGCCCAAGTAATTGACTCAAAATATGCACATCTATAATACTATAGACGTACGGGAACGGGCGCCGCTATAAAAACTGCGAAGCCCGTTATCCATGCGATCCGACATTTGGGGATGTTACCCCGTTCCCAGGCCTACCCCTTCCCGAGTGGCTTGTCTGCGTTGTAGTGATCGGTCGCTGCAGCAAATGTGATTGGGGATGTCGAGAGATTGCGTGTAATAAAGACAAAACGTTATGAGTGATTTGAGTTTTGGGACGCGGTTGTGGGTTGGACCGATGGTGTATGGGGTTATTTTGTGTGGTTGGGGTAATTCATCATTAGGGTATGAGACAACCGAATGGTTTTGTGCTACCACGCGCCAGGCTCCCCCCCCCCCCCCCCCCCCCCCCCCCCCTTCGCGATGTGCAGTCGGTGATGTAGTGATTGTTGCCGAAAATGTGAGAAGATGTGGAAAATTGAGTGTACTAACGACAATATTAATTAAGTGTTATCGCGTTTTGGAGACTGCGGTATGGAGTTTGGACAAGATATGGGTTTTTTTGTGTTGGTTTGTGGGGGTTTGTGGGTAGTCGTCATTAGGGTATCTGGACGAGTGGCTCTGGAGAAGACTGGAGGATGACGTCAATTTTAGAGATAGCCATTGCTGCGAGTGCCCGAGATGTTTCCTTGTGGGATGTCAAAATTCGTGTTGTCACCTATAAACGAAAAGATGTAGATGCACAAGAGGCGAGTCTAATATAAATAATACTCGATATATAGTACACTCTTTTACTATGATCAATTGATTCTCAAACAAATGGAACAATTACTTTAACCGTGTTTAGATTATGCCAGAACTCAGTCATTGACAACCATTTAACGTTGCGAAACATATGAGATAACGTTCGCTGTGGCCCTAACTTTTTTGTACATTAACAGTCGGGTTCTAAATCTCTGCCAAAGCGCTTATGGCGATGAGTACCAGTTTAGTAAGTACATGGTGACAAATCATAACTTACACTAATAACTACAGCAAACACGGTACGCCGTGTCGCAAATTCAATTTCTTTGTGTAATATGTTGGACAATTAAAGTCCTTGAGAAAATAAAAACACAGCGGTCCAGTGACAAAAATTTTAAAAATCGGTGAGGGGATGGGAATTTAAACATGATATAAAGATCGTTCGTTAAGATGTACATAGGCCGTTACCGGTTCATGTAGCGCGTACAAAGGGGCCGAAGCTTCAATTGTCATATTTTACTCAAAACGACGCCAAAATAATAGACCATAGATGAAAACCCCAGCGGCCCAGGGGAAAAAATCTTTGGCCAAGAGTCCATATGTACCCCTCTTCGAAGTATACAAGCAATAAATTTTTTTTTTTATTTTGGCCTTAGGGTTAGGGTTCTTGTTAGTGTTAGGCCATAATAAAAAGGAATTTGTTCCTGTGACAAATCAAAGACCTGGGTGGTACATATGGAAGTCTTTCCAAATCATCTTAAGTTGTATAAATCGTCAATATAAAGTTGTAATTTAAAACATTTTTTCTGATTTTATTTGCCACATGACTGCAAAAAGTGTAGTTATTTGTTTTTGCAAGTGAAATACGGCGGGGGGTCAGTGTCATCAAAAAACAATCGCGCAATTCAGAATGTGGTTAATTTACGATAAATCGGCAATGATATAAAAAATACTTTAAACATGACGTATCGGTACAGCCTACATATCTGCTCCAAGATTGGTTATGTATTGTTAAATGGGGAGTATCATTGGTTCATGTTACTGAAAATATCGTAGGAAGTAGATATAGTAGTAATTGGCAAATAAAATCGATATATAAAAACACTAGTGGCAAAAAGAAAAAATCCACCGCATGTTGAAGTCAGGTTGTAGGTTATTATTGTAATTTTAGGAATATGTTCTTGATTTTTTTACGAGAGAGTAGGTCTATATGAACAAAATATTGTATTGCTGTGGCTTAAGTTTGGTTTGGGAGGGACGGACGCTGGACGGCCTCCAAGTAGTCTGGACAGTAGGGAAGTATGCCTCGCGTATCCATAGTGAGTGCCGAAAAAGGGGAGCCGAGCTATTTATACCATGCAGAGATGCAGATTTTCGATCAAATTAAAGTATGATACTTTTGCCACTTTCCTCAAATTTTACCTTTTAGCAAAATTGGGAAAATTTGGCTTCAGATTGAGATCGGATTAATTTTGTAAAAAATTGGAAAAAAGATTACTATACCAAAAATTGTATTGAATGAAAAAAAATGACGCGGGGTCATACATATTACCAGAAGCCTCAAAATGAACCCATTTGCGGCACGTCGTATCCGTTGCCAATCGGGGGGGAGGGGCAGTCTCCGCGGGCACTCCCATCTCTCTCGCCCTATGTGGCCGGAGGGCAAGAATTGCCAACACAATACGTGTACCACAATAGGTTTATAATCACGTTGAATTTCAGTCTGGAAATAGGCTGTTTAAAATGACTATTTGTTTGAATTTGCAACGAAGCCCACTAAAAAGGAAATCACCTCCGATCAGGTGAACACTGGGGTTAAGGTGACGATTTCAAGCTATAGGGCATCGGTGATAGCGAACATGCCAAACGGGTTCTGGTGAAACACAGCCAAATGCCCATAAATAAGGGTGATTTTTGTGGAAATTGTATTAGTTTTATTATTTTTTATTATATGTTTCAATCTTTGGTTTTTTTCAAAAGTTTTTTGAAAATTTTAAATGTGGAACTTTTTTCCGAAAATATTTAAGGTTGGTTGGGGTAGGGAACGTACGCGTTACGGTGCCTCGAGAGAATCCTGGAACAGGGAGAGCATATCTTAGTGATTTTGCCAAAAAAGGACCCACAAATATCGCTAAACCATAAGGAAATATAACGTAGTTTCTTCAAATTCACCTTTGTGAAATGAAATTAAATGTTGGCTTCTTCCTTTATTCTCGTTCTCTCCTATATCCCCGGACGTCTTTTTTGTCCCTTGCCCCCTTACGTTGCGTTCTCGCTCCTCTTAGGATTTTTGTGCCTTTTTGCGATTTAGCCTTCCCGTTGCGTTGGTGAGTCTTGATAACTCATTCAGATTGAGGAGATTGGACTTAATTGTTCAACATATTGTAAAGATTTGGAAAACAGATTACCATACCACAAAATTTCGGCATGAAAAAAAAAGGGTGAGTCATACCAAAAAGACTAAATATAGTGAGACCACCATATTGCGGACGTAGTAAGAAAGAGTTAAACTGTATAGTGGATAAATGAGGAAGGTCTAATGTAAAATATATGTCTTGCTCAAGGAAAGCATGTTCACTTTTCCAATCTCTCCCATATAACTGTACGCACATAAGGAGGCCTATACGATTTGTTATTCCATTAAATCTAAAAATTGGCTCAAAAGTTATTGCCTGGTTGGATCTCCAAGCTAAACCTATATACACATTGGCACACATATTATTGCACACATATATGAGAGGAGAATGAAAAAGTGGACATGCTTTCCCAGCTTATTAATTTGTGGATTGAAGAGTCCAAAATTTAGAAAATTTTGAAATGAAGACCATTAGGGTGACGAGACGGATGTTCAAAAAGTCCAAAATAACAAAATTTTATCTTTTTCATATTTCATAATTTTCCAAAAACAAAAACAAAGGGCCCAAGTTAAGTCCTACATACGGCCCGCATCGAGCAAAACAGGCCTATGTTCCATATAGACCGTTATTAATTTATTATATCATCTACACGTTTATTGTGTGAATCATTGCAGCCCTATTTTCCCATTAAAGAATTTGGCCGCCTTCACCCCTTAAAGGCGGCGCCCAGCACGTAGCCATGACAGTTACATCTGTAGGCAGCATTGTTTTACGGATGGGGCAAAAGCGCGGCAGGGAAAAAAGTCAGCAGATCAATGAAAATTCGTCCAGATTGGAGGGTAGCGTCCAAACGGCTGACTTGCCTCAAAATTCCCGCAATTTTCTGCAAATTATAGTGGCCTCTTTCCTCCGACCCCAGCATACGCAACTGAGTGGGTTTAGGGAGGGGGGAGTTCTTGGGCGGGCCTCATATGTTGGCAGTACTAAATTTCCTCCTGGCTCATATACCGAATTTGGAGGGAAATCTTGGTAGCGAGTCCCGACTTAACACATTTAGGCCCAGGAATGTAAGTGTGAATGTTGTGACAGCGACAAAGCAAATAGGCCCAAGTAGATGGCTTGGAGAAAATACTGTAATGTCCGCTTAACGTTTTGCATCAAGTGATGAGGGCCATTATGACCGCCCCAACCTCAATCAGCCTTTGGTTGACAGCGTTCACTTTGCAGTAATGTTCACCTGGCTTCTAGATCATGTTTGAGATGGGGCCTCCATCCAAACATCTTGCAGCTCATGATTTACACACATTGAGGCATATAAAGATATCAAATAAAGGAACAAGGAAGGTTTGGAAAGCGAAAAATAGGTATGTCTCTGAAATCCAATCGCGTTAATGGAAGAGTGAACAACCGTTTAGTGGACCGATCCCATTCAAATCAAGCTAGCGGTTGCGCCGCGCGAAAGCCGAGCGGGCAAACGCTAGTTATAACTAAAGCCAAGAGGCATTTTATAAATGGTAATTTAGTTGTGATTACAGTATCCAAGGGCCCCCTGAGAATAAATTGAACTTGACCCTGCCACCCCAAAACAAGCCTCTTGTTTCAATCGCTTCAATGCGTCCATAGGGGGTGGGGGGCCCAATGCCAAATATAACCACCTTCATTTTCTAAAAACATTACAGCAACTGATTACCCTTCTCCTAACATCTAGAGTAAATATGCCCGTAAGTTTGCTATCATGTGTTGAGGTGATATAGCTTTTTATCCAAATGGCCCTATATAGCTTTATGTAATTTTGGAAGAGTTTCCCAATTAACACAGCTCTCCACCGCGTACCAGAAAAATCACATCCATATGAAAGCAGGGCCAAGTTACCCATAACGACCACAGGATGATCCTTTGACCCCAAAGTGACCCCGCGAAAACATGACCACAAACTACGGCGGTTCCGCTAAGTATTCCCGAACGGATTGTAGTCGGTGTCACAACTGTGAAAGATATTATCTAAATTAGTTACTGCGCGAGAGATTAACATGATTAACGTTATCAGTCCGTAATAGCAAATGTATCCAAATGAAACTAAATCTCAAATTATCTCCGGAAAACCTAAGGGGGGTCTATGGGATTTTTGCATCAGAGGGGTCCGTGTTACTATATTTTTTTGTGATATCGTAATTGGGTCTGATACCTATAGAACCTAGCAAGAAAATTTAACAGTTTTGTTCGGGTAACTTCGGTGGCTCGCAGACACGGAAAAGTGAACATCCATCGCTACGGGCCGCACCCTTTTCCCCACAGTGCCTTCGTTATTTATTCTAGTCTTGAAATTTTCAAACGCGGTTTCAATTTCCCACGTTTTTCCAATTTTAGAAACAGGATTCACGTACTTACCGGACCACCGTAACCACAACCTCGTAAGGCGGAGCCTCTACCATCATACCAAAATTCATATCCGTATGTTAAAAGGACGGCGAAACGTATAGCGGACACAACCAAAGTTTTTTTTTTTAGTAATATATCCATCTTGTTGAATCCAGTTACTTTCTATGACAAACCTCCACAAACAAACCTCATCTTTTATTACTAAAATGCAGATTTTCAACAGGAAAACAAATCTCAACTAGTCTAACATTCACTCGTGTACCTAGGTCATATTGTACTATAAAATTCACAACAAGTAATTATTAATGGTGTGTGGGGGAGATTTCAAGAATTAACAGATACCCATTAGTCAGGAGGAATTGGGTGCACAGGGGTTCGGAAATGGAGTCAGACTTTTTCTATTGATTGATTTTTGTTCCCAATGATACCTAAGCTAATCATTTCTGGAGGGTGTGCAAAATTTGTGTCATTGCATTTTCTAGAAATCAATATGGCCGCTATCACCCAAATTCATTCAAATGGCCATAATTTTATGCACTAGATCCAGGTTTTAAATCACGAAATCTTTTGGACCGGCTATTGACGTATTTATCACACATTACATCAAATCCAATATGGCCACCCTCAAAACCCAATATGCCCTGAAATCATTAAGTGACCATAACTCATTCAAGTATTGTGATGAGTCATAATTCTGCGCTCTATACCAGTGGAACTGACATTTCCAAGTTGTTAACACGCTTAACCAAATTAAGATGGAAGCCAATATGGCTAGCTGCCTTTTAAGATCTTTAAGACCTACAAATTTTTAAAAGAGTTCGTTATTTCGAATTTCAAAATTTTTGAATTTAAGTATGTTTTTCAAAACAAATATACAGATACGAAATACCAAAATACCAAATGCTCAAAGACATACATCTCACTTTAATTTAAACTTTAATAATCATTTTGGTGTTTTAACTAATACAAACAGATCTATCATAATTTATTAGTTTTAAGAGGTAAAAGGCAGCTACTTGGCCCGCGCTCTTAACAGTTTTGCATGTTAAAGGAATATGTCATTATTCTGAATATTTTGGAAAATTTGGTCAGGATGGAAAGCTTAAGTACGTAGATTACATTAAATCAAAATAATTGAAAATTGTCCACATTTGTTGAGTATTATTGCCCTTTTAAAATTTCCCCCCAATAGCTTACTCGAAAACGATTCCGACAAATCCAAATCGTAGGCAAATGGTGACTCAAAGTGTGACCATCCATAATTTACGTCGTTGTGACCATCATACGCAGTGTTCCACTTCAATTAATAATTAAACACAACGAATGAAACAAAATATGTTCTTCTGTACTTTTTTCCTAATTTTATTATTACTTTCATTAATCCATCCATATTATGTGCAGCAATAACAATTCGGTCACACGATGTTTGTTGGTCGTCACTTGAACGTCACGAGGAGAGCAAAATTGGGCTCTTTTGAGCAATGAAGCCGTGGCGAAAATCCGCCCGTTTCTTCGTATGCAAAAAAGCAAAAAATTAAAATGCCTCTATTTTGTTAATTTTACTCAAATTGTATTATTTTTCGGGAATTTGTGATGATGTACATATATTTTAAGTGAATGTAACTAAGCTTGCAAAAATTCTTTACATATTTCCTTTAAAGAAACAGAAATTCAGATAAGATGGTCAAATGGTCAATACTTATCCCTACCTTAATTTACACCTTTATAAATAAAGTTGATGTTAACTACATATAATACACGTCTAATGTAGGTTTTACTATTTTTAAAGCGGTGTATTGGCTGCCATCTTGATTTTTGAAAATGTCCATTACCATAGAATGCCAAATAATGGGTTTTCTATTGATCAAATACCTGTAATCTCACAAGTGTAAAGCATAAAGAATGCATACACTGGAATAAGCCGCTAAACTGGCAAATGTGGACAAAACTTGACGTGTCCGGATGAGTTGGAATTGCATTCTAGAGGTGTTAAGTACAATTGCAGAGTGTGATCATTGTAAACAGATTTTGAACACCTGCATAACATATTTTAGGTGGTTCAGCATGCATTCAAGTAGCGTAAATGTGTATAATGGAGGTGTTAAGATCATTTTAATGATACCGAGAGCATATTTGACTTTTGAGCCGCCATATTGGATTTTTGGTGGGGCAATGTAATATAAATTACATTACCAAACCACTGTTTCGTGCTTAAAACACAAGAGTACCGAGAAATATTTGTCTCTATTCTGAATACTTAAGGGAATTATAGTGATTTTGTGGTGACATGGAGGCAGCCATATTGGATTTTTAAAAATGGCACTGTAACAATTTTTGCACACCCTCCAAAAATTATTGGCCTTAGGTCCTAATGAACTAAATCTATCAATAAAAAAGTCTGTACTCCATTCCTTCAGGCTGTGTGCCAAACTTCTACCTGACTAATCTCTTTCATCGTTTCTCCACAGAAAAAAAGAAACAATACTGATTTCCTCTCCTCGGTCAGTATTCCAAAGTTCACGCTCTAAGTATAGTGGAATCGTCCGTCTAGCAAATGTCCACTCCATGCAATTTTTAAAGTGCGATTGGTTACCACATTAATGCCGGTGAATAGCAGTAGAAGCATATGGAACAACTCTTATTGATTTCTGCTATGTTATATTCTCATTGGAGTGCTACCGTGCTTTCTTCATGGGCACGGTTCACATAATACTGTAACATGTAATTGTAATACCTTGTGATATTTTAATGGTTCACAGATTACCATTGCTAGATGTCAAACAGCAAATGAGATGTTAAGTTTTTTGGGTGGGAGTATGTTAACGGCTCAATAGGCTGCAGAAATTTCAATAACATTTTGCCGTGTTTTGCCAACAAATTTATAAATAAACAAATAAAAACAACAACAAATGTGAATTACAAGTCATCTAGAGTGGCCACTGTGTGCCAAAAACTTGTCATCTCACCAATGTTTCCCTAAATTTACCCAAGTATTAGGAGGCTAATTGTAATCGATTAATGCGGTCCACACCGAACATTGCAAAAAATCTTCTGCAAACGTCATAAACAAAGCAAAAAAATAACTTTAGCTTAAAAAAAATTGGAGAAATGTTTGAGGATGGGACCGTAGCACTTCCCGAGATTTAGAGTATAAACAGGGGTTTCTATTTTTTCGAAAATCAAAATGGTCCCCCCCCCCCTCCTTTCCACATTTTATCCCAAGTTCTCCCAAAAATTTAGCATTGGTTCCAATTACTTTCAAAGCCTCAGACCAAATGACAAAAGAGACAAAACCTATTCCCTGACCAACAGGGATGAACAACGAAGAATACACACCCCTTTTTAGAAATCAGTTTTAGCCAATTGTGACCTAACAATGTAATCTACAACATTAAACAAGATGCCATTTCAACAATGCATTCTGAATGTCTTATTGATTGTAATAAAGGATATTTTTCAAAATTGCAACAGCATACACTTTGTTATTTTCAATTTTAGTAATCACTATGCTGATTGAAGGCATTGATGCATATCAGGTCAATAGAGCAAGCAAAATATGATAATAAAATGTTACCTATTTTATTGGTGACAACATTGCTCTCTTTCAGTAAAGGTCACTCCTAAATTGTTGGTTGAAAGCCTACAATATTTTTAATATTGAACGGTTTTAAGGTGATCTTATCATGGGATCAATGATTTTTTTTTTAAACTAGACTTTATTGCAACATTATTTTAGCTGTT
>JAMKCH010011461.1:0-26953 GCA_023653785.1 Ophioderma brevispina
TCAATCAAATGAATCACGGGTGTGTGCAACACAGCAAGTCTCCCCAAATCCTTAGTTTTATCCTTGCGAGGGCGAAATTCTATTTATCAGTCTTAGCGTAACACTAAGGACTTGATACATACCAAACACGTACCAAACAGCATCACATACATGTAGTTAATTATGGACTCCGGAGTGACGTATCTGCTCTTCCGATAGCCAACTTTGGAATTAAGCACTTTAGGTGATTATCTTTATTTCTAGATGACTATTTAATTACTACACCAAAAAAAATATATATTTCAAAATTTCTGAGTCAGCCTTTAACGGACTATTGTAGAACTGTATTCATCAGCTTCCATTAAGCTGATTTTGTGCAGTAACTTTGTAGCATGGTTTCAATTTGTTGTGTAATGGCAACAAGGCCTAGTCTCTGCATTCCCGGGGAATGAACCCTCATATCAATATCACCTCATGGAAGTATGCAAGAACTCTCACTTAATTTGAAATCCACTATAGGCTGTATCAAACACCCAATTTATTTCTATATTTAATTAATTTGACCTATTCTCTACTCAAAAAAGCAATTCACATTTTAGTGCATCATGGTGAAGAAAATGGCAAAATAAAATGGCCGCTTTTCGGCACTCATTTCACCCCTAATTTCTAAATCAATCAATATTGTTAGATTTAACTAATATTAATGTATTAGAGTACTCTTGACATGTGCAGAGTTTCGTTGAATTATTTCTTTGGGAAATGTGCTTTTTTCTTGTATATAAATGTTAATATCACTACAGTGGCTTAATTGTTTTGTTCAAACTCAAGACCATTAGAAACTGTTACATCGATTTATCCACGGTATGTCTTACTTGTATTTGACGAGTTTCTTTCATTTTTTTTTATTTCTGTCTTTTCCCCTTTTTTCACTTATTTCTTTTTTTTTCTTCATTTTTTTTCTGTCTTGTTTTTTTTCTTTTTCGGCTAGTTTGGCTAGAAAATCATGTGGATTAACACATACAACAATAGTATGCGAGATTGAATGCCTGTATGCTTTTCAAAAAAGCATGCCAGATGAACAATGGATGCTGCCATGATGTCAATACCATGGGCTAATAGGTAAGTCAAACCATAATGATGAATAAAATATCAGTTACTTCTGCAAGTTTCACACAGTATAACATTAATTAATTTCTAAGAAGTTGAAGTGCTTTTAGTCAGGATTATTTTAGTATGTTTAAAATCTTTTAAGGTTTTAAACAGTTTTTAATTCTTAATCGAAAAACAAAGCAATTTTGCCGAGATGCCAACCACAGTTTTTCTGGCAAGAAACTTGTGTACTCGGTTGAAAAAAGAAAGTTGTTCATTCATTTGGCTTGCCGTGAACGAACAAACTTCTTCGTAATAATTACAAATGAAGAGCGCCGCAAGTACTCTCATTACTGAATGGTGACGTCATATTTGTGATACAGCTTGGGTAGATTTCGGAAATTCTGCAATGTGTATTCATGACGTTCGAGAGACTTCTTAGACCTCAGGTGGTCAAAATTATATGCGCAATGATAATGGGAAAATCCGGGATGGTCTCGGCTATATTGGAAGCTGAAACAGAATTCAAATCGGACTTTCCGTTGGTGAATGTTGGATTTGTTTTTGTGTTAGTAAAGTTGCGCCATGAGTCAATCCCAGAAATTGGGGTTTGAAAAAGTACTCCTAAATAATCGTATATTATGCGCGATATAATGTGACTAGTGAGATGTATATAGTATTTGTGTCGGTGTCACTTGGTCAATTCTGAACACACTCTCTCATCTATGCAGGGTGACATGAACGTTTACTAAGCTGACATTGCAAATATGCATGGCTATTTTCCGGCAGTGGAATCAAGTTTGAATTGGGAAACGCAATGGGAGTATTGATTGCTGTCATAATTATATGCGAGGAACTGTGTTTTGACTCAGAAAGGGACAGTTGCGGCGCGGTCAAGCATGGTTTGCATGACACGTACAATGTACACACAAAGATTTACTGCATTCGGTTGTGTGTATACTGCAACGCGGTTCATTTGAACTTCGGTCAGTCAGCATAGCCGAGAGTCTTATGGTTATTTGCATAAATAGGAATGTACTACACATGCGTGAAGTGCCGTCGGTGACTAGCGTCGGTGACTAGAATCGATTTAGGCATACAATAAACATTTATACAGGCTTCAATACAGTAGGTTTGTTTGTGACGTGGTATGTCTTGTATAGGATAATGATTCTTGATGTGTCTATCAACAGTTCTTTCACAGGAATTTCACATTGGCGACCTCATCAGGAATGATGGAAATAATCGTAGGTGAGAAAGATAGAGGATGGGCTTGGATGATATCTCTCGGATCATTTATTGCTTCGTTGCTGGAAACGGGAAAAGTAAAAGCTTTAGGAGTGTTGCTTCCCACTCTTCGTCAGCAATTTTCTACTCAAACTTGGGTCATTGGATTAAGCATTGCATTGATGCCAGGATTTGGAGCTTTAGCATGTAAGTTATGAGCTCCTATATCTGTCTGTGTGAAAAGAAAATTGAAGTTGCAATAAATCGACAAAACATGCGACAGTGTCAGCATATAGTTTGCACAAATTCGCATTTAAATACCAAGATCGTATGAAGCTTTATAATATGAAGCTTTATTGGTATCATCTCGCCAGATCGCCTGTGAATTGCTTATATATCCTTTAAATCCCTAAATGACATTTTTGCCACTTTTCAAAAATCACGAGGCAGACCCCTGTCTTGTGTTTACGGGAAAGTGCTCCTAGATCTAACAACAAAAATACCGCTATCTCCCTTTTTGCGGTGATTGTCAGGTTACTAGTCATTTTCACAGCTTTTCACCTAGGGACGTAAGGGACGTAGGGATGTACTAATACTACTAGTGCATACGGCGGTCCGGAAAGTGTGTAGTCTGTGTCACAGACTGCAAAAGATATTATCTAAATTAGTACTGCGCGAGAGATTAACGTTATCAGTCCGTCATAGCGAATGCATGCAAATGAAACTAAATCTCAAATATCTCCGGAATACGAAGGGGTTCTATGGGGATTTTTGCATCAGAGGGTCCGTTACTATGTTTTGTTTTCAATATGTATCGTAATTGGGTCTGAACCTATAGAACCTAGCGAGAAAATTGAACGTTTTTGTCGGGTACTTCGGTGCTCGCAAACACGGAAAAGTGAACACGCAATCGCTACGGGCGCATCCCTTTTCCCACAATGCCTTTCGGTATTATTTCAGTCTTGAGAATTTTCAAACGCTGGTTTCAATTTACGCTTTCAATTCAAAGTTAGAAACAGGATATACGTACTTACCGGACCGCCGTAACTAGTGTACTACTCAGTGGCGTACCAAGGCAGAGGGGGCAAAATTCCCAAGCCGTCCCGCCAGAGGGGCAAAATTCCCAAGCCGTCCCGGTAATTTGCTCCAAATAATGTGAAATGCCGAATTCTCTTTAATTTTGACCAAATTTAGGCTGAAATTGGTCGAAATTCCTCGAAGAAGAGGGATGAAAATTCATATTTTGGGCCATATCGTCCCGGTTTTTCGAGCCAGAAGGAGCGACTTGCCCCCCTGCCCCCCCCCCCCCCCCCCGTCGGTACGCCACTGCTACTACTACTCCACTACTACCACCACCACCACTACTACTCCACTACTACCACCCCATTACTACTGATGCTGCTTCACCTATATCGCAGGAGTGTCACTTTTTTACGTGCAGCAAACCTGGTAAAATCTTTGAGGACCTATCAATAATGCTTGCCACCCCAGGATATACGAAAATTATATAACCATGAACATATAAATAGATGACTGTTCCATAAAGGTATGGAGAGCGTAATAAGATATATATAACAATGATTTCGTATATACGATTTTACCAAACAAATTTTGGGCAAAAATTGTGCAATTCCCATCTCCGGCCCTCCTCTCAAAATGCACAAACAAATATTTGTTACAACTTCACTATATCCTACGTTAGGATGACAAATTCTTTTAGTACGAAATTCCATTGTTGCTTGTTCTCCCTAACGCACAACAATGGTGTTGAGCTTATTCCGTTTAGCATAACAAATGGTACTGTAATTTATGCAAATTTATTAGCAACCCAAAATTAGCCTTGACCAATCTGCTAAAATATTGTAAAGAAAGAATCAAGTAGATAATTCTACAGAACAAAATGCCGCTGGTGTAGCGTGGGAAATTTTGATTTTTTTTTCCAAAATGGCATCCAAAATGGCCTCCACAAACATGGACAAATTCAATAGAAAAGTCAGAAATCAGTCGAAAATGTAATAGAAGCTGCAATCAAACTGTGATATATATATCCCTAACTTCCCTCGTTTCAATACCCACCTGACAAAAAATCACGGAACGGACCCCTGCTTTGGGTTAGTGGAAATTGCTCCAGAATTGTCAAGGTGGTAGCGGAGTTCCTCAGGCGAAGGGGCAGGACAATCTTCGTCTATCTAGACGATAGCCTGCTGGTAGCGCCCTAAAAAGAAGATATCCTTTGAAGATGAAAGGTATGGTGTATAAGAGTTGTGTGAGATCAGTGATAATGTATGGGAGCGAGACATGGTGTCTCAGCGAAAGTGAGATGGGGATTCTGAGCAGGACAGAGAGAACAATGATGAGAGCAATGTGTGGTGTGAAGTTGATGGATAGGAATGAAGACTGAGGACTTGATGCAGATGTTGGGTTTGGAAGAAGCGGTGGACCGGTTGGCGAAGGCGAATAGTGTACGTTGTTATAGGCACGTGCTGAGGAAGGATGACGGGCATGTTTTAAGAAGGGCTTTTGAGTTCGAGGTGTGAGGTTTGAGGAGGAGGGGAAGTCCAAAGAAGACTTGGAAGAAGCAAGTGGAGGAGGAGAGTAGGAGGGTTGAGTTGAGGATAGAGGATGCATTGAATCGGGTGAAGTGAAAGGGGGGAGTAAGGGCGGTTGCTGCGAATGTGAGGTGAATCCGGTCACCCTCGTTCGCGGGGACAAAACCGGATTTAAAACTTTGGATTTACTACTACTACTTATATTAGATTCACTCTAACTCATGATTTTTAGGTGCATTAGCAGCAGCATTTAGCAAATATTTTTCACCGCGGGTTACTGTGATGATGTTCAGTCTATTATCAACCACTGGGCTCATCGCTGGATCCCTAGCACCATCAGTATCTATCCTGGCGCTATCCCTATTATTATCAGGTAAACTACTATTTTAAATAAATTAAACCATTTTAGTAAATAATTACACTAGCAACAGTATATGAAAATATGTAATGTAAGTACAATAATCAATTTAAAATTAATTAAAAGGTTCCCAATACGTGCGTAAAAACCTTAAAGAGACATGAGGAGATTTCCAGAAAGAAGCGCTCCCAATTTTTGCCGAACCCCGGTTTTTTGCATCTTTGGAATGCTTACCAATGTATTAGATCACACCTGAAGTGAATTAGCCGAATACGCCGTCTTTATGTAATAAGATGATGATTTAGTACTTTCTGTCGTGCACGACAGAAAGTCAAAGCATGGTTTTCTATGGGGACGATTGCGATAGCAGGCAAGTTCAAACAAGGTTTGCGGTTTTCGATTGTACTTGTTTGTTCAATAAACCTTCGAAACGTGCTCGGTAGGTGGTCTACGACCGATCCAGTGAAAATTGAGAGAAATTTGTATCCTCAAAAAATCTCCTCCTGTCACTTTAACATTTACAGACACTTGAACAGATTATCCCCTCCCTCAAATTGGGTGTAAAATTGGGTGTAAACAAATTCTTTTTCGGAAATAATCAAGCTTTCATGTGATTTTAAATACAAAGATCACAAATATCCTTGACACAAGAATGTGCCTTGTGTACAATCATCTTAATTTGATAACGAAATACGATTTTAATTTTTGTTGTTGATCGTAAATAATTGGGTCAAAGGTATAAGGGTCATAAAACATATTGCCGCAACGCATTGTGACTTTCTCGAAATGTCACAACGCGTTGCGGTTTCAGCCAATCAGAATGAAGATTTTCTGTGACGTATTTCCAAAAAAATACACACAACGCGTTGCAAAGTATCTGGCAACGCTTTGTGGAATCTCACAACGCGTTTCAAGCCTTCACAATTACGTCTTCTAAGCAACAGAAATGGGCCTACACCCTGCAACCACAGAATAAAGTTTTTATTGTGCAATAGCAAGCGGATTTTTCGCACTTGGACAATAACATGTGGTTGTTTTGTTTTTATTTTTATTTTCCTTTCTTTTCTTTTTCGTTTTTGAACAGTCTAAACGATTGTGAATTATAGGTTAAAAATTATATCGTTATTGTTACTTTTTGAAAGGGGTTTCCGTTGGAGCAGAGGCGGTACTATTAGGCCAACTCGCGAACTACTTCGACAAGTATTATGACGTCAGCAATGCCATTGCTCAGGCAGGTCTAGCCATGGGTGTTATGATTATGCCTCCTCTGACACAGTTTTTTCTTGATATCTATGGATGGAGGGGTGCTTTAATGATGCTTGGAGGACTCAACTTGCATTGTATTGCGTGTGGTGCCTTGCTTACACCGTTACCAATATATCATAAAGGAGGACAAATTAAAAGAGCAAACAATACGCCAAGGACAAATATACCTGATAAACAAATACAAACAAGTGAACGATTTATCGATAAAATGATTAATAATATAATTCATTATCTGGATTTAACTTTATTTAGAAATGCTAATTTTACTTCAATAATACTCTACAACCTAGGAAGTGGTTACTGCTTCACAGGATGGCTAATCTATCTTGTTCCTCATGCCATAGATACAGGATTTTTGGCATATAAAGCGTCTTTTCTCGCAACGATTGGTGGAGTTGGCTATCTCGTTGGAGGTGTTTGCTACCCTGTAGTAAAAATGAAACTGTCAAGCAAACACATTCTCTATCTTATGTCATTTTTAAGTTCTTTGGCTCTGGCAATCGACCTAATTATGTCGACATTTTCATCCTACGTTGGATTATCGCTGATATCCGCTGCCTTTGGATTCGGAAGAGGAATGGCTATTCTTAGCGCGTACAAAGTGGTTAAGGATGCCGTCGAAGAAGACCAAGTTGCAAATGCCGTAATTTGGATAAACTGTACCTACTGCGTCGGAGCACTGTTAAGCGGCTTTTTATCAGGTAGGTACACCTCTATTGTAAATATAAAGCTGCCAAGAATGCTCTTTTAAACCATTTAAAATTTGCCAAGCAAAAATTTTTTGCCAGCCTTTTGAATAATGATTCTCCCACCAAATCCTTCTGGGGCTATGTCAAGTCACAGTCCGGCCAATCCTCCATTCCTGACACCATCGATTACAAGGGAATGTGCTTCTACGCCTCTCGAGATCGCCAATTCAGTCGATCAATTTCTCTCTGAGGGTTCAACCGTGATGCTGCCCCAACTTTTCTGCTCCACACTATAACATTACTTCTTTTTTTATTTCAGGAGTAGTTCCGGTGAGATTTTGAAGCTCGTTCGTAAGCTAAATAATAAGGGGCTTGCCCGTTCCAACCGGTTCTTTCTGGTTGGAACCGTTGGGGATGGTGTCATAAAACAAACCGCCATGAACCGCCGGTTAGCTGGCGGTTCAGTTTTGAAGGCAACCCTAACTCAACTGCAGGTGTGGATGGCATAACAGCTACGATATTGCCGTGCCGTTTGTGCCGTTACAGTTTCACCCATTCTGTGTAAGATCTTCAATCTTTTCATCTCCACTTGTGCTACACCCATGCATAGAAACTTTCTTGGGTCATTCCGATCTGCAAGTCTGGTGACCGTCACTCTGTTTCCAACTACCATCCCTTATCATTACAACCAATTGTTTGCAAGATTTTGGAAATGGTTATCCACAAGCATATCCTTTCTCAACTTAATCTAAAAAAAGGTCTAACCAACCATCAATTTGGCTTTCTTCCGAAGTCTTCCACTGCTGATGCCCTCCTCACGGCCTTTGGTAAACTCCATTCTGCTGGCTGCTGGATCACTGGTCCTGTTCTTTGCTGGCTTAGGTCCTACCTTTCCGGCCGAACACGGTCTGTTTCAGTTCATGGCATTTCTTCTGATCTTGTCCCTCTTCTATCTGGTGTTCTATATCAATGATCTTTCTCATTCTTCATGTTCTCTCAACAGTTCCTTGGTTCTTTATGCTGATGACACCACCCTATACAAGCCCATCCGCCATGAAAGTGTATCACCAGCTTTCAAGCAGACATTGATACTATTCATTCCTGGTTTATCAACAACAATCTCACTGCCAATGCCAGCAAGACTAAACTCCACTAAAAAACCTTTCCCAATCTCTGTCTCAGCATGAATAAGAAGGTTATTGATAGAGTTTCCTCTGTACGTTACATTCCTTGGTATTCACATCTCTGAAAATAACCATCGGCTGTATCCACAGGGCTCCCCTACCACACGCCGTTTTCTGTACCTTGCCTTGGCTCAAGCCATCCTTGAGTACGACAGTCTCACTTGGCATACTTTAAACATCACGCTAACTAACAGGTCGGAATCAACCCAGCGATTTGCCTGCAGAGTCATTCTCCAGTCCTGTAATCTCTCCATGGAGATCTCCTCCTTGCTTCCAATCTTCATTCCCTATCTAAGCGCCGTGACATTGCTATCCTGTTTTTCATTTTTGGTTTAGCACTTCAGTGCATTAGGTCTTGTGCACTCTCGTTTGTGTAAACACTTTGCCGGTGGAATTTTTTACCAAAACTCTGGTCATTAATGGGGTACATCAACACGACCACTTATCAGGAAAAACAATAAACAAAACCGTTGTACCGATTCAAAATGCTGGTCCAAAAACCGATTTTTGCAATGCGCACCCAATTCCCCGCCAAAAAATGAAAAACAACTTTCCCAGAGGACTTTTTCCATAAAATTTGGCTCATAATAGGAGAAAATAACTACATTTCCATTGCTGAAATAAAAATTTAAAAAGTTACTCCTAGACGATTTAAGGGGCAAAACAAATTTTGAATAGCGCCACCAAAATGCTTAATTATGCTAATTAGCATAATAACGCCATGGCCGATTTGAATTTTTTCCCACCAAAACATGCGTAACTGATATTTAGGCAATTACATAAAATTTTGGGCAAAAGTAATTTACCGTTAAAAAATGGCGTGCCAAAAAAAAATGTTGGGTCCACATGCCCCCCCCCCCCCCCATACGCTTAAGTGTTAAGGCTACCCTCTTAATTTAGTGCTATGCCGCTATTGAGCTTGTCCTGGCTATATAGCCAATTGTTATAAATAAATTTTAAAAAAAAGATATTGTGTAGTGGTTGAATAGCATCCTCATTTTGTACAAGCCTCATGCGAATATGTCAGGGAGACTTAGCACAGTGAACAACTGAAATCATGAAGAAATAATGCAATCGTTTGTAATTTTGGGTAAAAAGGAATGAGTGAGCGTATCTGACGCATTGCACCGTGACCTTAAAAAAATACCCAGAAAAGGAATTGTAAATGTGCAGTTGCCTTAAGGATAAGGTATCATTAATACTTGATGTGCTCGCTGTCCTTTGCCCAACACACGATGTTGATTATTGTATTTTACCCGCAGGTTGGATGTTTGACCAAACTGGGAATTACACGGCGTCGTTTCTGACTTTAAGCGCGATATTCCTAGTATCTGTGTTTCCTCAGCTTATTGTGGACTACAAAAGCAATAGAAAAGGCGCCCAGTACAGTGCAGTGCCATCTATGGATCTGAATTAACAGGTGGAGGAAGCTTCAGGACAAAGTGGATAAAGTCTGAAACGAAAACCTTTTTTAACTTGAAATTCTTGCAGATAGCTGCCCAGCTACCGACGGATCCCGTCGCAAAACTCATACGTTATATGTCCTACATAGACTAATAGACCTTTTTGTAAAATAAAAATTCCTTTAAAAAGGAAAGGGGCGCCCCAAGGAGTGAGTCTTGTTTGGGTTGTTCTATGTGGTTGGGAATTACTTATATAAGAAAGAAACGGTAGACACAATATCAGATTGAATTCGTGAAGTTTTATTGCAACTTGCTTAGAACAAAAGTGTTTGAAATGAGTATAAAAAAATATATATATATTGAAATACAAGAATATAGTATGAAAAGTTTAGTTGTTGGTGAACCTTATCAGACGTAACCTGTAGCATTATTAAATTTTGTCACCACCTTAGGGTCCCTGTCTGACTACCGACCACAGGGCCCCTTTGCAACTATACCAGGGCCCTTTACTAGCTGCCCCAAAGTCCCAAGGTCTTTTCTTCATTTCGAACTATCCAAGACCCCTTCCACAACTGTCTGGGAGCCCTTCACAGCTGTCACAGAGCGTCCTTCCCAACTAACACAGATCCCCCTTCTCATCTACAAAGAGTGGCCCTTTCCCTACTAACCCAGGTTCCTCCTTCCAACTACACCAGGGCACATTTCTACATTACCTCCACACCTTATCCGTTTGTATCTATATGGACAATTCCCAACTACCCATCCCAACTACCCATGGTCCTTTTTTGGTATTACAATTGATTCCGTCATGCGCTATATGATATTGGGCAGAAGCGCTTGACGGAATATAAATGCCAATACCTCATTTGCATACCATGAAACCGCTACCAGATTTCCTTCTCAACCTCCCAGAGTTCCATTTCCCAACTACCCCCGGGGTTTTCTTTCCAACAACGCCAGGGTTCCACATTATACAAGGGAGTTTGCCAATCACCCCTTCCACCAACACAACCCATCCAATTCAGGTTCTCATTTTCACCAAAATGAAAATTGAAAAAAATAACTTGAAAAAAAAACCAATATATTATAATTATTTTAATAAAATTGAGTGTATATTTTGTTTTTTGATCATTTTCATTTTTTATTATATTTGTTAAATCTTATTTTATTTTGGGTCACTATTTGTCACATTTCTATTTTTTATTTTATAATTGTTTAAACAATATTTTTCTTCGTATTTTCTTTTTTTAATGTATTTGTCTTTAATATTCGGGTTTTATTTCGTTCAATTAATTTGTATTACTTTTTAGTTTTAATATTTTGTCATATTTTGCTCATTTTAAATGCTTATTTTATTGTTTCATTAATTTTTGTTCGTATTCGATATTTGATTATTTCTTAATTTCTTTTTAAACTTTTAATTACTTACTAACATTGTTCGTATTTATGCTCAAGTTTCATTGTTTATTTATTATTGCTGTTTTTATTTTAATTAGTTTTTTAATAATACCACCCACATCTTTCCTGAACAAACCTCCCAAACTCCTTGCTTTTTTCATATTTTATTCAACGTATTTTTGTTTATTTTAGTTGCATTTTGGTATCATTTTTTACATTTATTGTTGTTTATATTTGTTATTAGGCCAATGGAATTGGATATTTAGTTTCCAGTTACCCGCCCATCCTGAATTTTCATTTTTGTCAAAACTTTCATTATTTTGGTTAAAAGTCATATTTTCGGAAATCTTAAATACGGATCATAACTTTTCAGCTTCTCTTAATATCAGGCATGTCGTTCTGATCATTTTAACATATTTTTGTGGCTGAGGGGGTTTACTTAGTGGATAATAATGAACATTTTAGATTTCCCTACCAATGCTCCTGATCAATATATACTCTGGATCGAGCTTAACCATATTCATCTTGAAAAATTGATTTTTTTAAAGGAAATATTACTTAAAAGTATCCAACTCTTATAAAGTCTGATGTTAGATATATGAATTTAGGTTTAGACACCATCTTATACAAATGACGTAAACATTTATATGAAATCTTGAAAATAATGAAAGAGTGACCTCCTCCTTTTTTCGAACAGTCAACCGGAAACTAACAATCCAATTCCATTGGCCTTAATAATTTTTGTTTTTATTTAATTTCTTTTTTTCACTCATTGTTCAATTGTTAATTCTTTTGAATTTTTTATTTTGTATTTTATATATGTTTAAATTTATTTCTTTTGTTTCAGTTATAATTTTGTTTCATTATTATTATTTTTCATTTTGGCCTACTTATTCGCAACTTCGTGATTCAATTTAAGCTGTGTAGGTCGTTAAAAAAAAGGGGGGAAAGGGAGAAAAAAACCCAAAACAATGGCACATCTTTCCTGGTAA
The DNA here is from genome assembly GCA_023653785.1 of Ophioderma brevispina. Lineage (NCBI taxonomy): Eukaryota > Metazoa > Echinodermata > Ophiuroidea > Amphilepidida > Ophiodermatidae > Ophioderma > Ophioderma brevispina. The sequence continues at coordinate 12,135 of JAMKCH010011461.1, forward strand.
CAAACAGCTCAAACAAGAACAAAACTAAATGACAACAATAAAAAATCAAACTTCTCTTAACCGAATTTCGAACCCAGGACCAACTGGGTAAAATAGTGCAAGTGTATCAGCGCCTTAGACCGCTGAGCTACATAGGAACTTGCTATTTAATAGTGTAATCTGCTCAATTGGTCACAAGGTGATGGAAGACAACTCGGGGTCCACGATTTGACAATGACCCCATATGGCGTGTTACGTGGAGGAAACCATTATCGTGTTTTTAAAAAAATTATTTTCGCAAGAATAATGGAGAACTTCTTCTTGATTAAATCTCTGCCGAAAAGAATTAATTTTTAGGTCATCGAGTAATCTCGAGCAACTCTCAATTATTTTCCACCATATTTGGGAACATCCGCTATGTCCCATATATCGTGATGTAACTTAAAAATCCCCATTTGGCTACAGTTTCCTACGGCGTCCGGAAATTGGTGTAGTCTGTGTCACAGACTGCGAAAGAGATTATATTAGTACTGCGCGAGCGATTACGTTATCTCCGGAAAACGAGGGGGTTCTATGGAGATTTTTGGCATCAGAGTGTCGTTACTATGTTTTGTTTTGAATAGTGTATCTTAATTGTGTCTGACCTATAGAACCTAGGCGAGAAAATTGAACGTTTTTTGTCGGGTACTTCGGTGCTCACAAACACGGAAGGTGAAGCAGCACAATCGCTACTACGGGCCGCATCCCTTACATTTACCGGACCGCCGTAACGGTTTTCCAAGCCAAGCTAATAGGTGCGCCCGTCGGCGCCCCTTAAAAAAGGTAAACGTAAAGTGTCGTGCCAAGCAGCTCGTGAACAGAGAGCTACGGAGTGCCCAAACTCGCCTCGTGTTGCAACATCGTCTCGGTTTGCAACTCGCCTCGTCTTACGCGGTTGTGTCAAACTCGCCGCGGTTTTGTCAAACTCGACCGATCATGTCAAATTCGACACGGCTGTGTTTCCACCACTGGCGATGCCACTTGTGTAAAACTTTTTTCTATGGGTGTGAACTGCGCACTATGGATGAGATGTTGCGATTTATTCCGTCTTGAAATCCGTGTTTTTAAGACAATTTTGCACTCGACGACCCTCTTAGGAGCGGTCATTATTTATGCCGGGGGGAATAGAGGATTTCAACTTTTTTTGGAAAAAACTTTCGCAGTTTCCCCCCCCCCCTCGCTTCCGTTCAAAAATTCAGCACTCCCCTTGATCATGCTTGATCCCCATTAAAGTTCATGTTCCCCTCTCTCTCTCGTTGATGAAAAATTTCAGCGTTCCCCCTCTCGCTTACAAAATTTTTTCGGGTTCCCCCCTCAAATCCTCCATCCCCCCCCCCCCGTCGTAAATAACGACCCCTCCTTAATGTCCCTCTATAGGGCACGCCAGAGCAGACAAAACCACCCCCAATTTTGGAGCACCACCACGAGTTTACAGCTCTACACTATCGAGTTTATAGCGTTATACCCCGAGTTTTTACAGCGTATACCACGAGTTTTCAGCGCTATTCATTGATTGATTGATTGAATTCATGGTTTATTAAACATATTGCCATCACATCCATAAGGCTGAGAATTACAATATTCACATAAAAATGAGTATAACATAAAATAACATAATCAATTAAACAATTATTCTGGTGAATTTAAACAATAATTAACACATTAAAAACACACCAAAACTACATACTGAACAATTACATGTAGATCAAGTCAAACGAATCAAAAAAGATATTGTTTAAAGGGTAATTAAAAAGTATTATTCATAACTGTACCATAGGGTATGCACATTTGTGTATTTTTTGTACGTGATTTAGGAGCGGTGAGTTTATTAGAATGCCGTAATTTTTGGTCTGAAATTTGGCAGCCAATTAAAATTCATCAGATTGCCTATTTTTTTTTGGCAAATTCCAGGCAAATTGATCACGGCGTCACGTAATTCCTGAATATTGCATTCTCAAGGGCGTCTTGATAGGAAGTATATTTTGTAAAACCTATTGCAATCGTACAGCCTCTTTTGATGCGTTCCAATCATAATGTTGCCTTTCAGTCAACCCAGGATGCCAGGACAGGAACGGCATATTCGATAGTGGGCGAACAAAACCAATATAAATTGTCATAAAGTCTGCAATATTAAGCCCGAAAATTTTTTAGCGTACTCATCATAAAAAAGTTAGCACGTTTAATGATATCCCAATGTGGGTTATCCAAATTAAGATCTTAAGCAATTTTTATGCCTATGATCTTAACAAAACGCCTACATAAAAGATCTTGCTCACTAGCGTAAGGGGGCAGTACCGGTGGATTTCCTCCACCAAAAGTGAATATCCATATACATACATGTGGGCGGGTTTAGATTCATGGATTTGTGATTTGCCCATTTATCAAAATTGGTTCAAATCGTTTTGAAAACATACTATCTTTTATTAACATACGTGTTTTCTACAAGTGGTAGGTCGTCAACATATTTAGAGCGAGTTTACCATTCTTCAACAACGGCGCATCGTTAACAAGAGCTAAGATTAAGAATATAACACAAACGCGAGGGTACCTTGGGGAACACCCCCTTTAAGTTGGGGCACTCAGATATAAAATATTTTAATTTTTAATACCAAACCATGTACAGTGTTGTAGTCTATTGGACAGCAAATCAACAAAACCCAAGGGATTTAAAGAAGGGCGTGCACACATGCTCAACAATTTAGGGATTGCAATATTATGGATAAACCCGTCAAAAGCTACTGAAGTCAGTTATAATAATCTAGAAGACTTTTGGGTTGATCGCATCATGTTAGTGCTCTTGTTAAGAAGCTTAACCAAATGGTAGTAGATCGTCTTCCGGTACCAATTGACATCGTCAATTTGCCCTCAATGTCATCCATCAACCAGTCTGTAATAACGGATTCGGCAACTTTGGCAAAATGATCCGTTAGGGATACTGGTCTAAATTTATCCCATGTTGGGGGTTTGGTTTTAGGTTATAGGCACAAAACCAATAGCACGCTTTCACGACATGGAACCGATCCTTCCCTAAACGAAGTCAAAATGTGACAACGGGTTCACCAAAGGCTCATACGTGAATTGCGGAAATGAGCTGTGCTGCAATACGTCAGGGACCACCTGCCTTTTCCTACCACATCTTGGAAAGTTCAAGTGAACATCCCCATGGAAATAATTTCAGGTAACTGATGAAAAGGCAGGAAGATACGCGGGTAGGTCTGAAATATCCAATGGCCGGATATCTTTTCCAATGAGCTGAAGTTGATTATTAATAATATTGCTACCTAATAGATCGTTTGGATCTACACCAGGTGGGGTTTTTTTATAATGTTTGTGATTTATTGGCAGTGTCATGACTTTTATGTGTCTATACCACTCAGCCGGGTTTGATTGTATATTTTTGAATCCTTGTTTTATAATATTCGGTTTATCAAAACCAATTGATCTCTGCATCTATTTCTATAAAACCTCCACGCGCGGGTTCGCGTGGGTGGAGTAATTAAAAACTCTGGCGTCGACGCATAAGATCCTTGGTTTGCTAGACATCCATGGCTTGTCCGAAATGCACTCTTTAAAACTTTAGCATGGAAAATGAATTTCCATACGGTCATGCAAAGTTGATAAAAAGCGTTGGTTTCTCAGCCACGTTGCTGGCTTATGAACCTCAGATCAGCCATGTTGAGCAATCCAAGCACCAAATTCCCGAATGCCAGAGTCCATGGGACTACAGTACGAATAATGTTTATTTGAAACCTTAGATTTACTCTGATTCGGGATCCATATATTGGCTGTAGAATGATCACTACGCTCCTAATAGGGGATTGGCTACATTTGGCTAAGTGTAGAATCGCAAAATGGTAACAATTTTGTCCAATATAGCTTCACCCCTAGTTGGCTCTTTAACAACCTTGAATGAATTGTTTTGGTTTTTACCTAAGCTCAGATTCATTTAATTGATTAAAGTCCCCCAAAATACAACAAATCCAGCGTCCGGATGTTTAGTTCCGCAAATTGCTTTGTGTCCTGAATGTGGTTTGCATTCAGGTCTTTCATCATTTTGTCAGGAAAATACACAGCAGCTATAATTAGTGTGGAAATTGAACGTGCATGTTAATTTACAGAAAATCCGTAAATTTACTGGAAATGTCTGGCACAGCAGTATTCCAGACAGTTTTAGGTAAATTTACAGGAAAGTTCTGTCACAAATTAACGGAACTTTGACCAGTAATTTTACAGAAATTTGTCTCATATTACGAGAAAAAAAATATGATTTTAACAGAATTTCCGTAATTGAAAAATTACGGAACCAAAAAAAAAAGTCGGAAATATTGCTGCCAGAAATTTTTTGAACTATTTCCGTAACATTAAATTTTTTTATGTTTTTTGTTTTTATTGTTCTGTTTTCTTTTCAAAACATATTTTCCGTAATTTACGGAAAATTGTGTCTTAATTACGGAAAATTTAACAGTGTGGGAGTGCTTTCGGGTTCGTATCGAATCCACAAAATCTTCAAGTTCATTGGAACGGACCCACCGTTGATACAATTTTTGTTGATGAAAAAAAAAAACATCTTTCAATTACAGTGCTACTAACACCTCCTCGACGATCAGAACGCGAACGTGAAAGGAGAGAGAATCCATCAAATCTAAGTATTCGGGAGGTCTATCCGGATTTAACCAAGTTTCAGTTACACACAAATATCAAAATTGTATCATGACAATAGATCGAACAACGAAATTCATCATTTTGTATTGATGAACTGAGCATTGCACAAGTACATACTGGGAAACTTTACGGGTAGACATTCTTTCTGTGTTAATAAAAGAGAAATATGGCGAAGATTATTCGGTTAATTTGTTGAACATTAGGGATTGGTTGTGGCATTGAGAATCATTAAAATCTTCAGCTTATGTTGAAACACGAACAAGGACTTTCTTGCGAAGACGTTTTCCTGCTCTGCGGCCTCGTTGACTTTTTAAAATCCCCAATGATGTTATATGATACAAAACAGTATGAACAGTAAAACGTGTTTGTTTTTGTTTATGTCTAAACGAAAGTAATTCATCACGAGAATAATGCACAGTAAGGACGCTTGTTTCGATTTTACAGCTCCATACCTCAAAGGACCTGGCAGGATAAGCAGAGAGACGCGCCCTCAATAGTTGAAACTAGGCTGATGAATTGCCATTTTGCAAAAAATATTGAATGTATATAAGGACCTCGGGTTTTCATGCAGGTATCATGGGGCTTTCTTCTAACATTGCCATAACAAGCTAAAAACATGAAAAAAACTCCAAAATTGTAAGGGGTTTGAGTCTAAGTAGCACACCCAGAACTATATAAGTAATTCATAATACTTCAAAACCTCACCTTGAGATTTAGAATTCCTGATATTATGATAACAGGCCTTGCATTGAGATCAGAGTTACTATAACAGAAGTGGTCATTTGTCTATGATTCAAAGCTCTGGGAAAATCTGGTGGACTGTACACAATACTACTCTTGTTTTGTCATGAATAACAACAAGTGACTTATGGTATACAGTGTACTTGTTCTGGTAGAGTAAGCACAAAGCTATGGCAATATATCACTATTAGCTAATAAAACCTTTCCCAGTGGAACAGTTCATAGCTTTCATTCACCAGTGCATTTAGAAATACACCCTCTGTTTCTCAGTGATTGATTTATGCTACCCCCCCCCCCCACACCCCCAGAACATGCGATGGCAGCTGTTGTTTCTTAACAGAGGCCACCACAAAGGCTACTGAACTCAGCACTTGGTAGATTCACATCCTTGCCTCATGTTGATTGGGGAGGTTTATGCTCTTCTTTTCTATTTCATGCACCCTCGATGAGAAATTGTTTCAAATTAACCCCCCCCCCACAAGAAAGGGAAAGCCACTTAAACGGTAGATAGATATTATCAAACCCATAAGCAAAAAAGTCGATTCCCATGAAGCTACAATTAAAATTCCTCTAAAAGTGCCTTTTCTTCAAAATATGAACATTGTGTTGTTCAAGTTCGGATCAGAAAACTTCAGATTTAAGTTTTATGATTTGTAAAAAGGTGTAACCAGGTAACGCAATGTCAAAACTGTGGGCGCTTCTCTCTGATGATTCCTGCCAGGTCCTTAACATCTCGCATATCCACCCGCGAGAATACAGCCAGGCGAAGATTTACACACGACACGACGAGAAGCGCCCGACTTTTCCGTATAAACAGTGTACGAATGAAACATTTAACATGCCATGTCAAATTAGAATTGGTCAAAAACATCATTAAAAACTCGTTTCTTTCCTGTAATTTTACTTCATGACCATGGTTTCAAATTAAAATGGCGGAAAGCTCGTGCTTGTTTTGACTTTATTTTTGGCAAATTTTCAGTATCTATCATGTAGAGATCGTGAAATGTACCGTACTGACATGAGGATGAGCAGAATGGCCGTAGGATCTTGCAGTGTTATTCCAAATACGCTCCATTCTTTCAATTCTGTTGTGTTCTTCACAATCAGCATTCGCGAAATCTGGAAGTAAATCTATAATCGATCTTATGTAGTCATTCATTTCGGTAGCCTTTGAGTGGCTAACAGAATAGAATAGTATAAATAATTCAAAATACTGCGACAGAAGGTTCATCTTCAGCTATCTTCCATTATCGTCTTTTCACCTTTTCAACAGCCCGTCGTACGACAAGTTGCCACTTGGTGGTGCTTCTCGGGGTGAGGTAAATATTCGAGGTGTATGGCTGCAAACTCGAAGTGTATTGCCGCAAACTCGAGATGTATTGATGCAAACTCGAGGTGTATTGCCGCAAACTCGAGGTGCATTGATGCAAACTCGGAGTGCATTGATGCAAACTCGGGGTGCATTGATACAAACTCGTAGTGTGGCGCTGTAAACTCGAAGCGGTGCTTCAAACTTGAAGTTTTGTCTGATCTGGCGTGCCATAGCTCTAGCATGCCATAGGTAATAGTCGCCACTCCTCCCGCACAACGAGTCCGTTACCTTCCCATAGGCCAGCATTGGATAATGTCACAATTGGATGACTTTTAAACTAATTTGGATCACCCTGTACTATATACTTTACTAATTTGGTTCACCCTGTAATATACTTATCTATTTGCACCCTGTATAATTTTGGTTGCTAGAAGTGTCTGTGTTAACCATAGGGAAGTGTTCATTGTTAAAGTTCAGCCAGGTGTTTAGAAGGATTTGTAAAGGGGAGGAATTCTGTTTGTGCAGAGATAATGCCATAGAATTAGCTGTGGGAGAGTAGCATTCAGTACAATAAATTCCTTACTTATTCATATGCGTAATTAGCTTTGGGTGTGATACTCTGGGGAAACTGAATAGTTTCTCACTTGCAATTTGGTAACCATGTGAGGAGGACGCAGTCCTAAAACTTTACCAAAATCTTAGAGATAGCTTTAGCGACAAGCCTAGGTGATGCATTGTGTATGGGATGGGAAGCAGAGTTCCTTCTACCTATATGGCACCCATTTGGGGAAACCATTCTTTTCTTTTTGTCTGCGAAATGTGTGAGCCAGAGACTCAAGCTGTAGCTCTACTGGTGGTGGAGGCCGCAAAGTTTTGCAAGTCCATTTACATGGAAGCCCAAGTAAGTTGGATATTTTGCTCTTAAAATTACAATTAAAATATTACTGTTGGGTAATGGTTCAATAAAAGAATGCTAGAACGGTGGTTAATTTATCTAAACAGGGGAGAACTTGATTTACTGGATTAGTATATTGGGGGTAAATTTCAATTCACTTTACAAGTGGTGCATCGTAGCTTGGTTGTAATGTACTTTCAATGTTAACGCTTTCTATTCAAAATGGGAATAGTTTGGTATGGAAAATCGTTTATAATGGGGATGTTAAATTTTGTTGGGTGGTTAAGTAAATTGAAGTATAAATTAGCTTTTGGTTTATATTTCATAATTTTCCGTGCGTATGCATTGGGAACTGGTGAGGATGCCAAATACAACTTTTTGCAGTTTATGCAGTGGGAAACTGGAGTGAGGGAGAAACCGGACTTTGTCAAGAACTTTATTTCTGCATCTACATTGTTACTTTCAACTTTTATCTACAAAGTATTTTATGTGTATCAGGTGACTGTAAGATCTAATTTGATAGCCAGAAAGGTTAGCTTCCAAATGAATTCTAAACATGGCAATCATGTACTTCAACTATAGAGACTGTTACGTCACGAACTTGAACTGAAACTGTGGCAGTTAGTACATGATAACTCGATCTCGGCGTGTTAACAATAGCAATTTGGAGTTGTCATATTTTAAATTTATTAGTTCTGCGTAAGGCAATTTAGGTATGAAATCAAATCAATTCAAGCTACAACTCTACCTACCCATGTAAATGTAAATTTAAGTATAGTTAAAATGAATTACTGGGTTGCAACCTAAAAATGTTTGATCTAAGTTAAATTCTATAAGATTAAATTAATAATTTCATAATTTGAAATCATTTAAATTGGTGTATGTCCAAATTCATTATTGTCTGAGTATCCGCTGTTATACTGGTGGTTAATAGTTCCACTTATATTTTTTAGTTGTGACAGATAATGCTGATACCCATGTATACACCTGGTTGTCTGAATGTGTGTGCATTTTGCAATGAGGTGTATGTTTGTTGTGCGATGTTATTTTTCTTTTTCTTAATGTAACTAATTTTCAGAGGGTGACCTGTCTGGTTTTTAACTTCTTCCCATATCTCGTTGTTTTTCTATGTGATGTTCTTGTAAAAATTCGCAAAATATGTATGGTTTATATCGTGTATGACATTAGAAAATAAATAAAAGAAATAAATAAATGCACTCTCATGTTGTCACAAATGGTCACCCTCAAAAATTAAACATTACGCTCCACACATTCCGGTGTGAAAGGAGATATAGTCCCCCTGGAGATATAGCCCGGGGGATTGTGGTTCCTAGGGAACAATAGCCCTAACCGGACTACAGAACCGAGCGGTCCTCCGGACCATGGCTTCTAGGGTCAGTGGTCTTCACCCTGTGGACCCCTGTTCCTAGGAATAACAGTCCTTGGTAGTTTTTATACTCCGGACCATGGCATCCAGGGTCAATAGTCTTCACCGCGTGGACCCCTCTTTCTAGAAATAGTAGTCCTTACTTCAATATTAGTTTCTAGGTTTTTATATAGTTTAACCGGACTATAGTTTCTATCGGACTATAGTTCCTTTTTACACCAGTGACAGTAACCATTGTCCTCTGCTACTGTAGTCCTGTATATCACGGTTTGACACAATAGGTATGAATGAATAGAGATGTTAAAAACATGTTGGTGCTGGGCACCAATGTATGCCCCGCGCAATGGCAGAATTATTAAATAGCCAAGAATTGAGAGATAAATAACATTTTCCAAACAAAAATCTGAGTGTAGTGACTTTTATTGAAACTGATGGTAAATAAATAGTTGTATCGTACACTCACTCAATTCACTAACTCTGTTCAGTTTACTCGACCATCGTAACTGATGTCAGCTGTCAAGAAATTGTCATTATTTCTGAATATGCAATGATATAACCCATGCACTGCTGGCACTTCGCCCAACTGGCCTAGCTGGTATTTGACCCCACTTAAAGACGTGGAAATAGAACCTTGTACGGATCCAATATAATATAATGTATTAAAACACTGAAATCAATCATCTCAACCACTGTTCTCACATCATTTTAACTTAACACAATAACTATTTTGTGCTATTGCATAAATATTTATACCATGTTCAATCACAACCACACGCAATTTAGACAACTGTTTCATCATTTCAATTGTTATGAAAAATTGTTATGACCAGGCTCTTAAGGCTTCAATACAGCAAAAACTACATGGCTTGCCAAGTTATTCAACATCTAGAGCCCCGCGCTCCCGCGCGTGGGGCAATAAGATTTGGTGATAAATAGTATGAAAAAACGAAGCTGTCGTCAACCGCTTTCGTGGTCCTAGCGGTAAGGTCCTCTGGACTTACGAATGTGAATGACACCAGGTTCGAGTCCTTGTCGAGTATGTTTTATTTTAAATTTGTTTTTAATTGCAAAAGGTTTCAATTTTAGTGTTTGCGGGAATTTGCGGTATGTTTGGCTCGGATCACTTCCTAGTTATGATTGTTTCCCACCGGGACAATATTACCTCCTTCTTGTCCGAGACCAACCTTTTCCGGGTAATAAATAGAACTTTTTTTTAAATTTCAGTTCGGTACTACTACATCGTACCGTCATTACCTCATAGTAAATTTCAAGTAAAGCATGTGCCAATGAATTTACTTAACCTAACGCCATTGAATCTCACAAAATCTCACAAAATGTCAGCTGGTTTGCTATTTGTGTAATTTGTTAGATTTTTTGTCCTAAATTTGATTTTTGTAAGATGAGTGATTTAAGTAAAGTGAACCACACACACATCCACACACCAGTGGCGTAAACCATTGGGGGGGCCGTGGGGGCAAGCGGCCCCCCCGACACCAAAAAAGGGGAGCCCAAAAATGGTAAGGAACAAAGGGAGAAGGAAGAAAAAGAGTAAAGAAAAAGAGGACCAGAGAAAAAAGGGAAAAAGAAGATGGAAGAAGAGAAAAAGAAGAGGGAAGAAGAAAAAGGAAGGGGAAGGTTTTTTTGTGCCCTCGGTGGGTCTACTCGGCGAGCACAGCGAGCCGGAAAAAGCCCGCCGAAAAAATCGGAAACTTTCTTGGTCTTGGCCCCCCCCCCCCGGAGGCTCAGGTCTGGTTACGGGCCCCTGATCCACACATGCGCGCACACACACCACACACCCTCCCACACATGCACACCCACAACAAACACACCACACAGTGCAAACAACAACAACAAGACCCTGCATTATACATCACACAATAGAAAAAAGAAGGAACTAAGGAACGCACATGCTCGAGCAATCGCATATGAATTCAAAACATTGATACAATGAACCAATGAGTGGGGTTGTTAATTATTAATTAAAACTGTCACAAGTTTGCGAGTCTTTTTTTCAATTTGGGAGAACTTAAATGGATGTGGCATTACTTTGAAAATTTGTCCTCAATCTCTACCATCATCACCACGTAATTGTAATTGGTGAATACTCACGTACAACTAACCCTAATTTTGTAAGTAGCAAAATTTATTAGAAATATTTTAATTCCTTCAATCTATCTAATAGAATGGCTTAAAGTCAGCTTTAAACACTTTCAACTGTTTATTTTTTGTACTGAGGTAAAGTGTGCAGAATATTTATATTGGCTATTTAAGGTCAATTCAAATTACTAATCATGCAATAGGAAGTCCTCTTGAGGTATTTTTCACACCTTATGTGGATTTCCTGCTCCAATCTCACCAATTTGTCGGATTCATCTTTAAGATCATTTCTTCACACTCACCAGTTTCCAGTTCTTCTGGTATTAATTTTTTGGTATTTTTTAAGTGGTTAGTTATTATCAGGCCTAATGGGTTTTCCTGCTACTACTCCTCCATGGTTGGTTTTTGTGTGTTGAATTATTTTGATGTATTGTTTTATGGAATAAATAAATTGGAAAATTTAGTTTGTAAAAATAGAATATAACGCCTTTGTTTCTATGCCAAATTTTCCTGGCAGTCCGAAATGTGTGTAGCGCTATAATTTAAAGCATACGTTTATGTGACCGATACGAAAACCTGCATTAACCTAACTTTTTTTAAAAGGAAAGCATTCTAATCGAATGAGTATGATATTGAGCGGGGCATTGGTTTCTCCATTGTGCAGTTTGGTGGAATTGCATTCTGATTAAGTTTCAATAACAAATTACCCATCATTCTTTCGAAATAGACTAAAGTGAAGCTAAGTTACGATATTGTTAATTAGAAAAAAACGATCCCTTTTCGGGAATAGTTTCACCGAGCCTCGTGCAAGCACACGCAAGAAGGAAAGTATCTGCATTGAGAAAGAATATTAAATTTTTACGACCTTCCTGTGCGGCACTAGCAAATAATTCTCTTACGTTTTAAGAAAGTTGGATAGTGCCGTGTGGGTATATATGAAAGACTGTCTGTCATATTTTCTACATACTCCAATATAACCAATCAAGAAAATTTGGCCATTTAATTGTTTTATTTGGGAAACCTCGAGATCCTAAAACTATCTGTTTTTTTCAGTTGTTTGTTTTTTATCTATTTTAAATAAATGATCAATAATTCTAAGATCAGAATAAATCCAATTAATGGTAACTGCCAAGTATCATTTTTTACATATTTCTGGATGTATTGAGGTTAATTTTTTCTCTGATGTCATTGACTATTGTAGTAACACAATTGTACACTCAAAGGTCGTTATAAAGAACACTAAATCTTAAGTTAAAATGTTTAAAACAATTAACCCTATATTTTGCAGATTCTGGTCAATGTTTAACGTTGTTGGATGTTTATAATGGCTTCCTATAATATCTTTATTCTGTGTCTCAATATGTTTATTTAATTATTTTGTTTATATCTTTGATACTATTTGTAGTCGCAGTAGCAGCTAGTAGTAAATTACATTTTCCTCACATTTATGGGATTGCAGGTAAAATACAGATGCAGATTCAGATGATTTTGAGAAGAGACTCGATGTAGGCCTATTCCAGAAAAGGCCTACATAACATAACATAACCATAACATTTACATTTCTCCCAATCATACAATCGGTCTAAACATTACATACATATGAATATAATCTTTTGTATACTGAAATATAATGAAAGTGGAATAGTACTCTGGAAAGTAAGCCGAATAAAGGCCTTTCAAGTCCCAGACTCTATTCTTATTAATCTGTCGTTAGATGAGTGACTTTTTTAATATTAAATTTAAAGAAATGGGTATTTTTTTTGAATTTTTAACATTTGAAGGCTGTTTATTCCATTGTTTAACCCAAATGTAAGATATAGATTTACCACTAAATCCATTTAATATGAGGTATTTAAAATCTGTTGCATGTCTTTTTAAATAAGTGTGATTTTTAAGCATTGTTACAAACTGTTTGTCAAATGTGGATGGCAACTGGTTGTTTCTGTTTGTGTACATGAATGTTCCAATATTATGTTTACAACAAATCCATCTTTTTAATTGGTTATATTTAACAAACAAGGATCGATGCAACTTCTGTAATCACTGTGCTCACTGCTCTCAGTACACAACACTCTGTTCAGTATGTGCAGTTTTTCCCTTTCAGTTGTTTTGCATGCACTTGCCATGCAGTGATACCATATGTGATATGTGAGAGAAACCGTGTGTTATAAGACTACGAGTGGCAGTTTCAGGAAGAAAGTGCTTTACACTTTATATAAAATTCCAATACTGCTTGAACATTTCTTTCTAAAACCCATCATGTGATTTTTCCAGGTTAGATGTTGGTCGATAGTGATTCCTAAAAATTTAAAATGCATTACTTGATTTATTTTTGGTGTTTTTTTTTTTTTTTTTTTTTTTTTTTTTAATTTGGTGTTTTTAAAAAAAAAAAAAAAATCATATATTGTTTTTTTTAAGATTGGAGTGAGTTAATTTGTCTTGAACCAGGTGTTTAGTTTACTTATAACCATTATTCATTATTGATTTAGTAGTTTGTTAATATCATGATGTGATGTAAATGCACTAATATCATCTGCATATAATTAAGACAATTCAATGAGCGATTTGATATTTACCGAAATAATAAAAAACCCAGGGTCCTAAAATGAGCCTTGTTCATCCCAGGTCAAATGTTTATTGAAGAGTTTTTGTGACTATTGTAATCAACAACTTGCATTCTTTCTGTTTTGTGCAGGTAATTTTTAACCCAGCCAGACAATACCACCTCTGAAGCCATAGTGATTCATTTTAGTTTAAGAGGACATCATGATTTATATTGTCAAATGCCTTGGAAAGGTAAAAAAATACGCCAGCAGTTTTTTTGTTTGATTATTATTGGAAGCCTGAGGAATTTTGGTGGCACAAGCTTGTGATTGCCATACTTATAGAGTGGTTTGGGACGTATCAAATTGGTTTTTCAAAAAAAGTATGTTGTGTTTTTGTCAAATAATGCATGCATCTGTTAAAACAGACGCTCTAAAAATTTTCGCAAAATCCAGGTAGAACAGAAATGGCTAATAGTAGTTAGTACATTTATCTTGGCTATCTTTTTTATGAATAGGAATGACTCTGGAAATTTTAAGTTATCAGGTAACTGTGCCTGTTGTTAGTGACATGTTGTAATATGAAGTAAGGGAATGCTTAATTCAAAAGCCAGTTTTTTAATAATAATAGCTGGAATGCCGTCATGACCTGGACTTTATTTTTAAGCATTACACTTATTGATAATTTAATTATCTTCTTCTTCCTCTGTGATGGGAATAAAGAAACATTGTACTATCGATTGGAATAGAGAGAATCAGTGAAAGCAGTATTAGTATTTGGTATTTGCTTGACCTGATTTTGGCCTATGTTAATGAAGAAGTCAATAAAATATTCAGGAATGTTGTGTCGATGTTAATAATTTTTATCATTTGGTTAAATTCGTTATGACAAATCTAGTTTTGGTTTTTCTATTTGTTATAAATTGTTTCCAGTTTTTTAACATTTTTCTGTTCTTTATTGATTTAACAAAATAGTGCTTTTTAGGAGTCCTTAATAGTTTATTAACTTTGTTATTAATGTCTTAATTTAGTCTCTTTTTGTGGGTTCTGTTATTTAAGTATTTTTTTATAAATCCTTACTCTTTTTTAATTTATCATTTTAATTAAATCTTTAGTTTTCATGGTGATGTTGGTTTAGACTTAGATTTATTTTATTTGTTTTCT